>SZWC01018699.1:0-35847 GCA_023375785.1 Penium margaritaceum | reverse complement strand
GTATGCCTGGTTTGCAGCAGATGGTTCGATATGAAAAGAACAGATTGATGCATCGCAAACCACCTCCTAGAACCGAGCAAATGGCAACTCAGCGCGCATTTGCGAGTCTCGACTCCAGACGGGGCATGCCCACGAGCCTACCGTCGTCCACCTGATCTCGTTTGCACGCTTGAACCGACAAAACCGCCGTTGGCTCACCCATGCACCGCTGGCCATCTTCAGGGGCAGAAAATCTCATGGGGCAAACCCTCTCCCATATCGGGGTAAACCTGTCGTGATGACACCCGCCAGACCGGTCCGCGGCGCAGACCCCACTCGTCGCTCTGATGCCTGGCGACTGTAGGCAGGTGCTTCTACTCAGCCATGAACCTGAGTCGTTAAAGGGCAAACTTGTCCGGGGTGCCCCGTTTGTACCTCTAATTCACTGTTCATGCCGTACTGGCGACCTTCCAAACATCCATGCCATCATGAAAACAAATGTCAGAATTATGGCGAGTTTTTCGGTAACATCTGCTTTATAAGGGCAAAATTTTGCGACGCGACGACCTGACCAGCCGCCACGAAATTTTGCAACGTCGAGGACGAGTGTGCCTCGGAAGCTCCTCTACGAAAAAACTACCTCTAAAATATGTGGCGGCCAGCAATGACCGGCCGTTTCATCCGCCAGTCTATATGGTCAGTAGATTAATCCAACCTGAGATGAAAGCCTCACAGTGTACGCCACCTTAACGGCGACCTTACAAGCGGCCAGGGAATTCGGAAGAATTTTTTTTCTCACATTTCTTCACATTCATTTGAAGCAGGATTGTTATCGTGTATAATGCGAGAGAAAAACAGATCATAGTATCAAACCCTCGTAAGTATAGCAAGGCTAAGGAGGCCAGTGATGCAAAAACAAAGACTTCGGTTTTTTCTCAAGCACTGACGACATGGATCATCCGGGCGTCAAACCAACCCGTCGAGCCATTCAGGTTAGCGTAAAGCATCAACCACTGCAGCTAGGTTTGCGTTTCCGGGAAGGCAGGAACCAGGTCGGTTCAAAATTTCATGGTCAATAGGAGAGAAAGTGCATAGAAGCTTCCTAGCAACACGGCCGCTGACCGGGCGTCAGTGCCTAGTCAGATGGTGACGACAGTCACAGGTCGTACACACAACGGCAAGGGTTTGGCTAGGAGACACAAGTCAAAGTGTCAGAATGCTTCAAAATAGCATATGCAGAGAGAGCTGACAATACACAAGTCCAGGGCATAAATACCTGCCGCGGCGCACGGTGGGTGTCGCACGCGGCAGTCCAAGATCTCTCCTAAAACCGGCCCAAAACCACTGTTTTGGCCATAACTCTGCGCACACATGTCAGAATCCTACGCCGTCTAAACCTAGACGTGCAGAATCAAACGACGCACGCAACGACTGGTCACATGCATGCATCCATCGACTGACAGCGAGTATGCAATGCAAAAACATGCAAATGGGCCTCATGCGCAGTCCGCCGAAAGGCGCCTGCAAGACGTAGAAGGCACAGCAAGGAGTCCCGGTGATATCTGGGGCTCTGGAACAGTGGTCGGTCAGCTCCAGACGGGTAGTCCGCCGCCTGTCGTCGCGCCGGTGTCACCAGGGCCGCCTACCTCAGGGATCTGCACGAGTATGGACACGGCCGAGTGGTCACAGTAAACTGTACAGGAACGGCACAAAGCACAACACTCTCTCATGACCCGATGGTACGCATGTCCATACGCGTGCAGCACTGGTACAACCACATAGTGAGTGACACAGACAGATGAGACGGCAACGTACATCCCACACTCAACCACTGTCACGCACAAGGCGAAGCCCAACAGAACGAATGGCCACCAGGAACTTTCCGCGGGCAAGTGCCTTCGTCAAGAAATCAGCTCGTTGCAAGTCAGTGCCAACCCACATGATGGAGATCACGCGTCGCTCCACCAGATCACGAACGAAGTGATGCTCAACTGCAATGTGCTTTGTGCGAGCATGAAAAACACCAGAGTTCTCCGCAATGGCGAGAGCACTCTGGTTGTCGCAACGAAGCACAATGGCGGGTATGGACTGCCCAACCTGAAGAAACAAGCGCGGCAACCAAACTGCCTCAGCAGCCCCTGCCTCCAAAGCCACATACTCTGCCTCCGACGAGCTACGTGCGATGCAGCCCTGCTTCCCGCTTCTCCAAGACAAAGCGGTACCACCGAGCAGAAACACGTAGCCAGTGCGACTGCGCCTGTCAGGACTCCAAGCCCAGTCGCTGTCAGTGTAGCCGTCAAGGACAACCGAACACTGCCGAAAAAAGCAGAGTCCGAGATACGGCGTGGAGACCACATACCGTACCACTCGCACAGCCGTGTGAAGAGCTCTCTCACGTGGAGCCTACGAGAACTGAGCAAGGAGGTTGACGGCGAACGCGATGTCGGGACGCGTGGTAGTGGCCAGGTACATCAGAGATCCGATAAGACGGAGGTACAAGGTCACGTCCACTGTCTCCCCCAGCTGTGTAGGGTCATCCACCTTCAAGGCATCCTGCCCATCAAGTGTGAGTGGTGTGGAAGCAGTGGGCATTGCACCAAGGAGATCGCTAAAGCGCTCCCCCACGACTCGTGCGTATCGGGCCTGATGCAGCAACAGTGTCCGATGTCTGCGATCTCGCAGAATCTCCATACCAAGAAACACCGATGCAGGACCGAGGTCCTTCATCCTGTAGGCGTTGTGCAGGACAGCCTTGGCCTCCTTCACGGCCTCCAGCGACGGAGACGCGATCAGAAGGCCATCAACATAGACCACGATGGCGGTAAACCGCTCGGGTGTCGGTAGGATGAAGAGTGAGGGATCTGCCTCCCTCTGTACGTATCCTGTGCGAGTCAAGGTGCCAGTGATCTCCCGGTTCCAATACCGTGGAGACTGCTTGAGGCCATACAAGGACTTGCGCAAGCGCCAGACCTTGTCACCGTCCTCAAAGCTTGGTGGCTGAGCCACGTAGATCTCCTCATCCAAAAAGCCATGGAGGAACGCGTTGTTCACATCCATCTGGTGTAGTTCCTAGTCATGCTGAGCTACTACACCGAACAGAGCTCGAGGTGAGGTCATGCGGCCGACAGGGGCAAAGGTGTCAGTGTGATCAACTCCCTCAATCTGAGAGAATCCCTTGACGACCAAGCGGGCCTTGTAGCGTTCCAGTGAGCCATCCGGCTTCACCTTCTTGCGAAAGACCTACTTGACCTGAATCGCCTTCCTCCCATGGGGAAGGTCGACCAGCTCGTAGACTCCGTGCTCTCGGATAGCGCGAAGCTCATCCTCGCAAGGAGCTCGCCTGGCATCAGCATCCTACGATGAGAAGGCCTCCCTCAATGTGCCCGGGTCCGGCGCCATAGAAGGGGAACTCTGCGTGGCAAGTGCACACGCCTCAGTGTCTGGCCTAACGGCCACGAGATCAGCTGTTGCGTCACAGGCGATATGGAACTCGCGAGTGACCAGGTCGTGCCCTATGGGGCACGCTGGGTGTACCTCTGAAAGCTCAGTGCGGACACTCAGGCCTAAGGCCTTTGTGCCTCGATCACCGCTCGCGATGCTGCGAGAGGAACGTCTGGGTCCGGTACCCGACGCTCGCTGAGCTCCAAAACCCCGGGGTCGAAGGCGACCACCGGGCTCACGGGAGTAACCGGAGGTCGAGGGGCGCACCTCAGGCTCAGGAACAGGTACGACCATAGGGACAGGTACAACCACAGCTGGTGAGGGCAGAGATGCCGTGCGCAGAGATGCGTGTGTGGGGGACACTGAGCTGGGAATGACAGCGGGCAAGGCTGGCCCGAACACTGAGACAGGAGTGTCAGCCGACGGAGAGACAGGAGTGAGCTGAGCTGGGTCAGACGCCGGAACAGGGGTGCCAGTGGACACAGAGGGTGATGCTGGAGGAGGCGTGGGAGCAGCGGTACCTATGGGGTGCGAAGGAGGCTGGACAGGCGGGATCTCTGGACCAACGGCAATGATAGCCGGATCATCAAGTGCTGGAGATCGAGAGGGGACTCGAGCGGACACATCAGCCTGGCGAGGAATGGTCGCTGGCGAAGAGGTCTCCCCCATCCGCCGAGGACCCTCACAGGAGGGGACATGAGCTACAGAGAGCGCTGTGATCGAAGTCAGATCACGGTATGTGAGTGACTCAAAAAACAGCGCGTCACGGGACTCAATGACACGCCAGCGAGTGGGGTCCCAAAAGCGCCAGGCCTTCGACCGCAGGGAGATGCCGATGAAGGCACACAAGCGACCCCGAGGGGAGACCTTGGACCCCTGCTGGTCCTCGGTGTACCATACGGAGGCCAGGGATCCCCAGACGCGTGCGAGACGAAGATCGGCACGGTGGCCAAACCAGAGCTCGTACGGTGTAACATGATCCGGAAGCGGACCATGCGGAAGGCGGTTCCAGACCCAAGTCATGTAGGCGAAGCCCTCAAATGCGAAGGACTCCGGGAGACTGCACTCAGATTGCATGGCGCGGACCGCATCCTCCATGGTGCGGTTCCAGTGCTCAAAGACACCGTTCTGCTGTGGGGTAGCAGGAGCGGAGACCTGGTGAAAAATGCCGTGCTCAACAAAGAAGGAGTCCACCTTGCCGAGGAACTCGCCGCCTCGATCCGAGCGAAAAGTATGTAGCGTGTGGCGAGACTGATGCTCAGCCATCACGAGCAAGAGCCAAACCGCAAGGGCGGCGTCGCTCTTCTCCTGCAGGTTGTAGACCCACCGCATCCGGGTGAAGTCATCTGTTAGCGTCAGAACATACCGGCCCCTCTCGGACAGCGACTCGACTGGGAGAGGACCGAGCAGGTCCGAGTGGACCAACTCGAGGGGCCTCAGCGCTCGTGAATGTGAATCAGGGTAAGTGCACTGGTGCATCTTACCTTGAGCGCAGAAAAGACAGTCGGTCTTGGGTTGCTTCTCGAAAGAAGCCACGTCAAGACCAAGAGCGGGCTGTGTCCGGATGAGCTTCCACACAGTGTCGGAGCCCACGTGACACAAACGTCAGTGAAGCAACCGCTAGTGTTCCGGGGATAGAATACCAGTGACAAAAACGTGACCAGAGGAGGAGGGAGAGCAAGGGGAGGAGGGCCGAGCAATGCGATACAGATCATCTACGACTGAAGCACGAAGGAAAATGCTACTGGTGTCAAGAGCAGTCACAATCGCTGAATCAGCGGTATGCTCAACGGAGAGACCCATCAGAGTGCAGGCACGCACAGACAGCAGGCTGAGCTCAAGGTCAGGCACAAACAGCACGTCAGAGAGATACAGGGGGCCAGACGGACCATCAAAGCATACAATCCCAACACTGTGAACCGGCAAGGACTGACCAGAACCTGTACGAACAGAACGGACAGTCGTGACGGGACCAAGTACCACAAAGTCACTACGACGACACGTCATGTGGTGTGTGGCACCGGAATCGATGATCCATGTGCCACCGGAGTCACGACTGGTGGACGTCACTGTACAACGAGCAATAGAACACTCGGCATCAGTGGGACGCTGAGCCGTAAGTGGGAATGAACGACGTACATCACGAAGGTGAGACTCATGAATCCAGTTAGTGCAGTCAGGCCCATCATCATCACATGCGGACTGTGCTCCCCCACACATGTCATCATGAGTCACGAGGACGGACGAACAAGCAGTCTGTGACCCACTCGACGATGACAACATAATCACACCTCCCTGAAAGCGAAGCGCCAGAAGATGACGAAGCTCGGTGATGGTGCGGTCACGTGGGTCTGGATCACTGCTGCTCGCCGGTGTGGATGCAGGAACAGCTGCAGTCATAGTCGCCGCGCGTCCAGAGGAGTGTGCAGTCGACGTGCCGGACGCGGTGCAAGCGGCATGGACAGCCTGAAGTCCGCGAGTGATGCGCTCCCAGTCGAGCGGCTGCTGGCACTCGGTGTAGCAATGGGCACCTCCATAGTTGTAGCAGTGCACGGAACGGCCACTGCTACCAGTGGATGACGACTGCCGCTGACCCAACCCGCGCTTCCTATTCTTCTTCTTCCCCTCGGCAGCTACTGTAATGCCCTGCGTCTGCGTGGGTGTAAACGGGGTCGAAGAGGAGGAGGAAGATGAGGTCGTGATGGAAGAAGGTGAGGGTGACTGCAGGAGGGAAGATGGTGGTGAGGCGAGGACTGCTTTAGTGAGGGAAGTCTCCTGATGTGCTACTACTGCCTCGCGGGCCGACGTCACCTGGAGGAAAAGCTGATGGGCCCACGGGAGCAGCTGTAGGGTGGCTGAGAAAGGCTCAAGAGCAGCGTTGCTGTACCGTGTGAATATGTCGGTGTACTCCAGGCGAACTCCGAGCATGATCGTCCGAAGCGCCCACAGCTGTGTGCCCCCTGAGGTCCCCAGGCGAGTGTAGATACGCATGGCGCATCGCCAGTAATCCGCTGCAGGCTCCGCTGGTCCCTGACGGAGGGAGTGGAAAGCACGAATGTGTGACGCACGCGTGGCGTGCGTATCTGCGGCCAGTAGGGACAACGCCAGATCCCAGCCTCCACGAGGGTCAGCTCCGGTGCCTATGCCAGCCTCGCCGAGGAAGGGACGGAAGTCAACGACGGTCTCGCGTGGCATGACGTAGAGAAGCCCTCGCATGGCCCGGGCTGCTGTCAGCACCTGTGCTGGATCTGTAGACTGGTATGAGCTGTGGTAGTAAGGCCACACTCCCTCAGAAGTGGCCCACACCTGAAACAGGATCTCCCAGCAGTCAAATCCATCCTCGCTGATGTACCGTGGAGGTGGTGCCTCAAAGTCCTTTGGCTGCCGCTCTGTGGGGAGAGCAGCCGCAGGCTGAGGAGGGCGAGTGACGGGAAAAACTCCTGGAAGGGGGTGATCACTGGGGAAGTCAGGTAACGATCGTATTGGGGACACGGGTGGAGGTCGGATACCCGTCTGGAGCTGACGGAGGTGCTCCTGTAGAAGACGAATCTCCCGCTCCTGGGAGTCATCCTCGAAGCCTGGCATGAATGACTCGTCATCAAGGAGGTCCTCAGGTGGTGGGGAAACCACACTAGGAGGTGAAGCAGGCGGGGCACGTGTCACGGGCACCTGAGCCGAGTGCTGGGTGGAAGCCGCAACGCCGGCAGTTCCCTCGGAAATCCGCGGAGGAGCCGTGGACTGAGCGCGCAGGAGCTCAGTCAGCGTGCGGATCGCGTAAGTTTGCTCTCCCTGCAGACGACGCATCTCCTCCTGCTGGCTGCACAGGTCCTCAATGGCTTGCGAGCGAGGGCTCAATACCCCTGAAGAAGAAGAGGAGGGATCGCCTGGTCCCCTGTCCTTATCGTCGGGCAAACTCATGTCGCCGCTCACTATGGGACGACAGGTCAAGTTTGCCGGATTTCAAAACCGTCTGCGTTTCTCGATGAGTTGAAACGTTAGCAACTTTTGACTTTTCGGTTGAAAATTTGGCTAAGTGTAATGCTGACGTCAGCAAGTGGTTGCTGACGTCAGCACGACCTGATGACGTCAGCAACCGACAATGCTGACGTCAGCTCGTCCCCTCCCTTTTTTTTTCTCTTGTCACGGTTCTGCCGCTGCGCGGTGGCGCGCGGCAGCTCCGCGGAAGCTGCGCAGCAGCTTCTCCCCAGCTGCTGCTGCAGCTTTGTTGTCAGCTGCAGCAGCAGCTGCGTAGCTGCGTGTGCAGCGGTGGCAGCGGCGGCTGCGCTACTGCTGCTGCGCTCGGCGGCTGCTGCTGCGCGCGGCGCTGCTGCTGCGCGCTGCAGCTGCTGCTGGCTACCGCCGCCGCGCGCTGCTGTTGCTGCCACTTCTGCGTTGCTGCTGCTGCCGCAACTGCCGCTGCTGCTGCTGTGCCGCTGCCGCTGCTGCTGCCGATGCCGCTGCTGCGCTGCAGCTGCCGCCGCTGCTGCCACGCTGCTGTGGCGGTCGCTGCTGCTGCGACGGTCGCTGCTGCTGCGCTGTTGCTGCGCGGCTGCCGCCGCCGCCTCTGCTGCTGCTGCTCTGCTGCTGCGGCTATGGGGGGGAGTGGCGGCTGCACGCACTGCAGCCACCACACACCTCTGCGTGGCGGTACGTGCTGCTGCTGCTGCCTCAGCAGCTGCGATCTCACGTGGTGGGTCGAGTATGCGGACGGCGAACGGCCGTCTCCAACGGGTCCCAGAAGATCTGCTGCAGCGGTGACTCTCACTGCTACTTCTCTAGTGCGTCTCTGCTGCGCAGCTCAGTGAGAACTGTCTCACTGCTCTGATACCAAGAGAAAGTGCGTAGAAGCTTCCTAGCAACACGGCCGCTGACCGGGCGTCAGTGCCTAGTCAGACGGTGACGACAGTCACAGGTCGTACACACAACGGCAAGGGTTTGGCTAGGAGACACAAGTCAAAGTGTCAGAATGCTTCAAAATAGCATATGCAGAGAGAGCTGACAACAGACAAGTCCAGGGCATAAATACCTGCCGCGGTGCACGGCGGGTGTCGCACGCGACAGTCCAAGATCTGTCCCAAAACCGTCCCAAAACCACTGTTTTGGCCATAACTTTGCGCACACATGTCAGAATCCTACGCCGTCTTAACCTAGACGTGTAGAATCAAAAGACGCACGCAACGACCGGTCACATGCATGCATCCATTGACTAACAGCGAGTATGCAATGCAAAAACATGCAAATGGGCCTCATGCCCAGTCCGCCGAAAGGCGCATGCAAGACGTAGAAGGCATAGCAAGGAGTCCCGGTGACATCTGGGGCTCTGGAAGAGTGGTCAGTCAGCTCCAGACGGGTAGTCCGCCGCCTGTCGTCGCGCCGGTGTCACCAGGGCCGCCTGCCTCAGGGATTTGCACGAGTATGGACACGACCGAGTGGTCACAGTAAACTGTACAGGAACGGCACAAAGCACAACAATAGGAGCACAACACCTAGTATGGGGACAGAGCATCAACCAGGATTATTATATGAGTTTATCCGCTTTATGATTCCACCAGCTGCGATATGTGCATGGTTGATTGGTAGGTACGGAAGAGACATCCGTATTACCACATTTAATAACGTTATGAAACAACAATAATACGAGTCCATCATTGCAACCATAATGGTACATCAATATGCAAAAGCATTTCACATGGTTCTGTGAAGATAACTACTTTCAGTGGAAATTTACGACATTCATTTCTATACAATGAGTATTCCATCTCTCCTAACATCTCAAAACCAGAGGCAAGTTCACTGTGTGGCTTGTCAACACCTTTTCTTTGGCGATAATGCCAAAAACTTAGCATTCTCTAGTGTTAACCGTCCAAGGTAGGCTTTCCATGTGAGTTAGATTACATATGAGGGGCCTCGCTGTTGTGATGTTGTCGGTCATACACAGTTGTACAGTTGGTTGTGACCACTCGGCCGTGTCCATGCTCGTGCAGATCCTTGAGGCGGACCCAGCTGGAGACAGAGTTCCCTGAGGTGATGCTCCACCCGCTGGAGGCAGCCTGGCAGCCTACCCATTGTACCAGAGGGCTCCCACAGCCCACGGACTACGTTTGGAGGTCTTCAGGATTTTCTCGGTGGACAGCCCTGCCAGGCTGATTTACATGTTTGTTTTCTTACACTCTCCGGCTGTTCCCGGACGTAGGCGTGTGACCAGTCGTTGTGTCTGTCTTTTTGTCATGCATCCGTATGATCAGACGGCGCTCTGTTTGGACGCTTGTGCGCAGAGTTATGGCCAAAACAGTGGTTTTGGGCGGGTTCAGGTTTGACAGGCACCGCCGTGTGCGCCACCCGCCGTGAGCCACGGCGGCTATTTATGTTGTGGACCTGTCATTTTTTACCTCTCTCTGCATTAACTTCAGTTGAAGCTTGAGATACAAGTGCACGTGTTTCTCCCTACCCTTCCTGTCCCTTGCATGACCTGTGTGTCAACCAGCCAGACCCGTGCTGTCAGGCTAGCAAGCAGAAAGGCTAGGAAGCTTCCTAGAATCTTCTCTACGCCTTCCACACCGTCGTCCACCTTCACCCCCACTAGCTGCACCTCTGCCTCTCCCACTTCCTCCCCTGCTACTCCGACAGCCACTACAGCAGCCGTGAAGGGGAAGAAGGGGAAGAAGAAGAGGGGACCGCAGCAGCCTTCCGGTGGCACCGGACGGGCGGTCCGCTGCCACAACTGCGGCGGACCTCATCGCTACACTGAGTGTCAGTAGGAGCTGGACTGGGGGAGGATCACCCGCAGTCTTCAGGCAGCCTACGAGGAGCGGATCTGCACTAGAGCAGCAGCCCGTGCCGCAGCAACCTCGGGGGCAGCACCGGCGGCAGATCCCCCGCCATCTGGGGGGAGTACCACGCCGGACCCGAGGGACCAGACCATCACGGAGCTACGTTGACTGTTGGCATTTTGCTCACAGGGAGGTGCGAGTGTGCTATCACAGCCGAGTGGTCCACAGACTGACTGTCCATCTGTGTTTGTGGCATGTGGTCGTACTTGTGGGGGGGCTACGTCGCCTGGTGAGGATGAGTCTGACAGCACAGAGTGGTTGGATGAGTCGCATCGTCGTGCATTGTCCCGCTGTCCTGCCACACCTGCTGAGCGTCCAGCAGAGCCAGCGTGCTCCGTTGCTCGTTGTATCGTGACCACCACAGGTCGTGAGGCGAGTGGCCACTGGATCATTGACTCAGGGGCCACTCACCACATGACCTGCGACCGTACCGCCTTTGTCGTGCTTGATCCTGTTCGGTCTGTTCGGTCAGCGCGGACAGGTTCTGGGCAGTCACTACCTGTTGAGGGGACAGGGGTCGTACGGTTCAAAGGTCCGTCTGGTCTCGTGTATCTTTCTGACGTGCTTCTCGTGCCTGATCTCGAGCTCAGCCTGCTCTCTGTCCGTGCCTGCACGAGGATGGGTCTCTCTGTTCACCACTCCATTGATGATGCCATGATCACTGCACTTGACACTTCCACGGTTGCGTTGCGTGCCTCTGTTGTGGATGACATGTATCGCATCGTGCGCTGCTCTGCTCCTGAATCTTCCCCTTGCTCATCTGCCCGCGTCTTTGTCACGGGGGTGTTGTCTCCTGACCACCAGCGCCTGTTTCATCGGCGCCTGTGTCATGTGAGCACGGACATTGTGTCCAGGCTCATTCGTACACAGCCCACTCTCGGTCTTGACGCGGCTTCCTTCGAGAAGCCGCCCAAGACCAACTGTCTGTTCTGCGCTCAGGGCAAGATGCATCGATGCACCTACCCTGCCTCCGTCACTCGCGCGCAGCGTCCCCTAGATCTTGTCCACTCGGACCTCCTCGGACCTCTCCCTGTCGAGTCTGTCGCTGACCGTGGTCGGTATGTTCTTATCCTCACGGATGACTTCACCCGCATGCACTGGGTCTACTGCCTCCGCCACAAGAGTGATGCCACTCTAGCCGTGCGCTTGTGGCTCGTGATGGCCGAGCATCAGTCTCGTCACTTCCTCCACACCTTCCGCTCTGACCGCGGCGGTGGGTATCTCGGTGAGCTGACCACCCACTTCGCTGAGCTTGGTATCTGTCACCAGCTCTCGGCTCCTGCTACGCCATAGCAGAACGGTGTGTCCAAGCGCTGGAACCGCACCATGGAGGACGCGGTTCGCGCCATGCGCACTGAGTGCGGTCTCCCGGAGTCCTTCGCCTTCGAGGGCTTTGCCTACATGACATGGGTTTGGAACCGCCTCCCGCATGGTCCCTTGCCGGACCACGTCACGCCGTATGAGCTGTGGTTCGGTCACCGTGCGGACCTCAGGCTTGCTCGCGTCAGGGGTTCCTTGGCCTGTGTCTGGTACACCGAAGACCAGCAGGGGTCCAAGGTCTCTCCGCGCGGCCGGATGTGTGCCTTCCTCGGTGTCTCCTCGCGCTCCAAAGCGTGGCGTTTCTGGGATGCGGGTCGCCACCGCACCATTGAGTCGCGCGACGCGCTGTTTTTTGAGGCACTGTCGTACCGCGACCTGTCTGCCATTCTCACCCAGGCAGCGTCTCACGTTCCCACCTGTGAGGCCTCCCGTCAGATGGGGGATTCTACCCCACAGGGTGAGTCCGTCCGGGGTACCTCCGGGGTGGGACCGTCGCTGGCCACCATTGACCCGGCCATCATTGACCCGGCCATCATTGCTGTCGGGCCTGTAGTCTCTACGCGTGCCCCGCTTGCGCCCGCCACGACTGTCTCGCCTGCGCCTGCCGCGCCTGCCTCACTCGCGCCCACCGCGACTGCCTCTCCCGCGCCTGCCGCGACTGCCTCGCCCGCACCTGTAGCGCCTGCTTCGTCCGCACCTGCAGCGCCTGCTTCGCCCGCACCTGCAGCACTTGCTTTGCCCGCACCTACAGCGCCTGCTTCGCCCGCACCTGCAGCGCCTGCTTCGCCTGCCGTGGCTGTACCTGCCGCCTCTTCGCCTGCGGCGCCTGCCTCACCCGTGCCCGCCGCGACTGTCTTGCCCGCGCCTGCTGCGACCGTCTCGTCCGTGCCTGCAGCGCCTGTTTCGCCCGCGCCTGCCGCGCCTGTCTCGCCCACGCCTGCAGCGTCTCCAGAGACAGCACCTGCCCTCCCTGTGCCAGAACCGTCGGTCAGCTCAGACTCGGGCTACTCCCGTGGACCAGGTGGGCGTCTCCGCCCACTGGCCTCACGAGCACCTTCGACTACGGTTGCGCCACCCAGACGAGGCATGCGCAGCGTGCAGAGTGGTGACCCTGGCACAAAGGCTCTCGGCCTAAGTGTCCAAGGCACCTACACGGAGGTGCACCCAGCTTGTCCCATTGGGCACCAGCTGATCGCTGACGAGCACGAGGCTGCACAGGCAGCTGCCGCTGACCTAGTTGCGGTCCGTCCGACCCATGAGGCATGTGTCCTGGCCACCCGGAGCTCCCCTTTGACGGTCCCTGATCCAGACACGTTAAAGGAGGCTCTCTCAAGAGAGGGTGCTGAGAAGTGGCGGGTCGCTTGTGAGGACGAGCTCAGGGCCATCTGGTAGCACGGAGTCTTTGAGCTGGTCGACCGTCCTGAGGGACGGAAGGTCGTGCAGGCCAAGTGGGTCTTCCGCAAGAAGGTGAAGCCTGACGGCTCACTGGACCACTATAAGGCCCGCTTGACTGCCAAGGGATTCTCTCAGGTTGAGGGGATCGACTTCACTGACACCTTTGCCCCTGTTGGCCGCATGACCACAGCTCGCGCGCTGCTTGGTGTGGTCGCTCACCATGACTGGGAGCTGCACCAGATGGATGTGAACAATGCGTTCCTCCACGGCACCTTGGAGGAGGAGATCTACATGGTCCAGCCACCTGGGTTTGAGGTCGAAGGCAACAAGGTCTGGCGCTTGCGCAAGGCCTTGTATGGCCTGAAGCAGTCGCCCCGGTGCTGGAACCGAGAGATCACTCGCACCCTCACTCAGGCCGAGTACGTCCAGAGTGATGCCGACCCGTCACTTTTCATCCGACGGACAGCCGAGCACCTCACTGCCATTCTGGTGTATGTGGACGATCTCCTGATTGCGTCTCCTTCACTGGAGGCCGTGAAGGAGGCCAAGGCGGTCCTGCAGGCCGCCTACAGGATGAAGGACCTTGGTCCAGCGGCTGTTTTCCTCGGGATGGAGATTGTGCGTGATCGTCGTCGACGGACACTCCTCCTCCATCAGGCACGATATGCACAGGTNCATTGCGTTCGCTGTCAACCTACTCGCACAGTTCAGTCAGTCCCCTCGGGCTCGCGCTCTGCACGCAGCTTTGCGAGTCGTCCGATATGTGGTCTCCACACCGTATCACGGTCTGTGCTTTCGGAGACAGTGCTCAGTTGTGGTAGATGGCTACACCGACAGCGACTGGGCATGGAGTCTTGATGGACGCAGCCGCACGGGTTACGTGTTCCTGCTTGGTGGCACCGTTGTGTCTTGGCGCAGCGGCAAGCAGGGGTGCATTGCTCGCAGCTCCTCAGAGGCTGAGTATGTTTCTCTGGGCGCTGGCGCCGCTGAGGCGGTGTGGCCGCAGCGGTTGTTCCAATGCTTGGGTCAGTCCGTGCCTACCATCATCCTCCGATGCGACAACCACAGTGCTCTCGCGATCGCTGAGAACTCTGGTGTGTTCCACGCACGGACGAAGCACATCGCTGTCGAGTATCATTTTGTGCGCGATCTGGTGGAGCGACAGTTGATCTCCATCGTCTGGGTGGGCACAGACTTGCAGCGCGCTGACTTCCTGACCTAGTCACTGTCGGTGTAGCCCACGATTCTTATCGTCTGGACTGCCGGCCTAGTCACTGTCGGTGTAGCCCACCGCAACAACGGACGGCTGTTGACAGTACATGAGGCCTCGTAGTGGGGTTCAGACAACATAGCACAGTACTCGGATCCTGGCCTCAAAGTGGAGGTGACGCAAATCCTGAGAGAACTGGGCAAGGGGGTTGTCGGCGAACGCAATGTCTGGACTCATCGTCATCACCAGGAACATCAGTGATCGGATGACACGTAGATATGTGGTCACATATACTTGCTCACCCACCACGACTAGAACAGAGCTCTTCAGATTTGCCTGACCATCAAGCGACATGGGTGAGGATGCTCTCGGCACAAGGGGCAGGTCCTCAACGAAGCAATTGGACAAGGTCTAGATGTAGGTAGCCTGATGGACGTGCAGAAGACCCATGGAGCGATCATGCTCAAGCTCTATGCCTAGAAAGTCCCATGCTAATCCAAGGTCCTTCATCTTTTAGGTGGCATGTATCAGGTCCTTTACCCGCTAGATGGCAGCTGCATCTGGGGATGCGATGAGCAGGTCATCGACATAGACTAGGACAGCGACAAAGCTTTGGGTTTGCAGGCTAGTTAACTATGAAAGTTTGGCAGTGGTGCAAAGGAGGCCACCGCTAAGAAGTGTACGAGTGATCTCCTGATTCCAGCAGCGCGGTGATTGCTTGAAGCCATAGAGGGCCTTCTGCAACTTCCAGACCTTGCCAGGGCCATCGTTGAAGCTTGGATGTTGCACCATGTACAATACCTCGCTCTCTAGTGAGGCATGGAGAAAGGCATTGCTCACATCCATCTGATGCAACTCTAACCCGTGCTAGGCAACCAGGCTGAACAATGCCTGGCCAGTGGAGAACCGACCGATCTGGGCAAAGATCTGGTAACAGTCGACCTTGGGGACCTAGGCAAATCCCTTGGCTATAAGAGGGGCCTTACACTTGTCCAGGGATCAGTTTACCTTCCACTTTTGCCGGAGGACCCACTTGGTGCCGATGGCCTTTCGGCCGGGGGGAAGGTGGACAAGCTCATAGACATGATGTTGCCAAATGGTGGTAAGCTCGACGGTGAATGCAGCCTCCTAGTGTGGGGCTTCGAGAGTCACCGGAGCCTCACGTAGGGTGGCTGGGTCATGTGGTTGCTCCGTGGAGTGGATAGTGAGGGCGTGGGCATCTCGCGTCCCAGGTGGCACGCGTGTGAGCATAGCTGCGACGTCATGTTGGTGCTCGTGATGGAGCAAGGCGTAGCCCCAGGCCGACCCCGGATGCAGGTCAGTGGCGACTGGCAATGTGGCCAAGCCAAGCGCCTTAATGCCATGGTCCCCACTCACGACTGTGGGAGTGAGTCTGCCCGGAGGCAAGGAGCCTCATGGGACGACAGGGGGTCGTGGAGTGAGAGGGTGTAAGGTAGCGACCTGAGTGCTCAACGTCGGCCTGGGTTGGAGGATCCAACTCAGACCACATGTGTAGCGTGCCAGCATGGACGGAGCGGCTGGCCCGGAGGGGCTGGCGAAAATGGACGGGCCAGCTGGCCCCGAGGGGTTGGCGGACACGGGCAAAGCAACCCGCGCGGAGGGGCTGGTGGACATGGATGCAGTGGCCAACTCAGAAAGGCTAGCAGACAAGAACAAGGCGGTTAACCCAGAGGGGCGAGCAGACACTGACAGGGCAGCCGGCCCAGAGGGGCTGGTGGGCACAGACAGTGCAGCCGGTTTAGAGAGGCCAACGGACGAGAACGAGGCGGCCGACTTAGAAAGGCAGGCGGACACGAATGGGGTAGCCGACCCGGAGGAGCTGGTAGACAAGGGCAGGGCAGCATGCCTGAAGGGGCTGGCGAACACGGGCCTGGCAGCCGGCCCGGAGGGGATGGCAGATACAGACAGAGCGGCCGGCTCAAAGAGGCCAGCGAAAGCAGACAAGGCAGCAGGCTCCAAAGGGCCAGCGGACACGGATGGAGCGGCTGGCTCACAGAGGCCAGTAGACGCACATGGGGCGGCCAGCTCAGAAGGGCCAGTGGATGCGTATGACGTAGCTAGGCCGGACGGACAAGCAGACACGGGCGGGGCAGCCGGCCCGTAAGGACTGGCGAGCTTAGACGATATGACGCCCGGAAGCGGCTTGACGGAGGACGGACCCACCACTCCCCCACATGACGGGAGAGACACCAACGTACTGGAGTGGACAAGGTCATAGAGAAACACGTCCTCGAAGAAGAGAGTATCCCAGGACTCGATGATACAGTGCCGGGAGGGATCCCAGAAGCGTCATGCCTTCGACTGACGCAAGACGCTAAGGAAGGTAGAAGGACTGCCGCGAGGTTTGAACTTGCCGCCCTGATGTGGGGCAGGCAACCGCACGATGGCTATGCAGGCCCAAACGCAAGCCGTGCGGAGGTCAGCTCACTCGCCACACCAGTGATGGTATGGGTGGACTTACAGACAAGGGGTTTGTGGGGAATCCGGTTCCAGACCCAAGTCATGTAGGTCATGGCCTCGAAGTAGGATCCATCAGAGAGTCCAGACTCGACCCACATGGTGAGGAAAGCGGTGGCCATGGTATGGTTCCACCGCTCAAAGACGCCGTTCTGGGTTGGCGTGTAAGACATTGACGTCTGATCATGGATACCACGAGAAGCAAGGAAGCGTATGGTCTCCCCAATAAACTTGCCACCACGATTAGAGCGGAAGCAGCGGGGAGGACGACTACACTCCCACTAGCTAGAAATCTTAGCGACAGGTTGGGGCAGCATGCGTTGTTGATGCATCGTGCGGGCTTCCACGCTCGTTGCTTAAGTCTGCTGCCCACTCAGTCTGCTGCACTAGAGCCTAAGTCTGGAAGCTCTGGGTTTGTTACTCAGACGTGCGCGCACCAGTGTTAGCGCCAGAAAGCAGGTGAAAACTGGAAAAGACTGATTAGGAATGAACAATGAGACACAATGGGAGACCACTCCAAGAACTAGCCTCCCCCCGAGCTCTGTAGAGCTTGTTACTAAGTTCACCAGCCAATCAGAAACTACCTATTTTCAGGCTGGCAGTTTTCTTGGTGAGGCCTGCCAGACGGCCGGCAGCCCAAAACCCGGGCGTCGTCCGTTTTGCCTGAAAACGCAGCCATACCATTATACCAACGCTGCAAAAACAGCCGTGCGGTCAGAATCAGCTAGAAAAACAGTAGCGAGGAGTTATGGCGGCCTGAATCGAAGCAGTGTCTACAATGGTTTATGATGCCGAACAGGGTCATGCAACATGCAACAAGGACCCTAGGCAGCGCATGACGATGCAGACGCGATAGGACGCATTGGACGCATGCAGACAGCAACTGCGGTGGCCGTGACCACCGGCAGCATGACCGCCAAAGAAGCCTGCCGATGGAGCTGAACACGTCGCCAAAGAGAGGAGGCTCCAGCAAACTGCGAGAAGATCTCAGCGTGCGTCGGCTCCACCTGACGACACTCCATCAGCGTCGAGTCTCACGGTCAGTCATCTGCACGCCGATGTACACAAGCTGGGAGGACACAACAGAGCACAATGAGAGCACAAACCAACACTCCCCCAGGACTCATAGGCGTAGTGCACATGGGCGGGCAGAGGCACGGTCAACATCCAGACTCCCCCAGGGCACGCAGAGACGTAGGCAGAGACCAAGAGAGCAAATCACGGACGCACGCCGACTGAACTCATAGCCTTCTTGAACGAGTCCCGCTTCAGTGCCTTGGTGAGGAATTCAGCCAGTTGCCGTGCTCTCTCAACCCACACGATGCTGATGCTGTCGTCGTGCAACAACGAACGTACATAGTGATACTCAACAGTGATGTGCTTTGTGTGAGTGTGATGCGCACCGTCATTGTCGGCAATGGCCATGGCACTCTCATTCTCACAATGCAAGGTGATGGATGCGACAGACTGACGCAACTCAGACAACAGACAACGCAACCATACACTCTCACACGCGCCTGAGCCAAGTGCCACGTACTCAGCCTCAGCAGTGCTCCGTGCAATGCAGCCCTGCTTACCACTGCGCCAGGACAAAGCTATGCCACCGATCGGGAAGATCCAGCCTGTGCGACTCTTACCGTCTGGACTGTCGCCCAGTCACTGTCGGTGTAGCCTACTGCGACGACGGACGGCTGGCGGCGGAACATGAGACCTCGCTGAGGGGTCGAGAAAACATAGCGCAACACTCGGATCGCGGCCTCGTAGTGGAGGTGACCCGGCTCCTGAGAGAACTGGGCCAGGAGGTTGACGGCGAACGCGATGTCTGGACGCGTTGTCGTCGCCAGGAACATTAGTGACCCGATGATCTGGAGATGTATGGTCACATCAACTGGCTCCCCCACAACAGCTGGGTCAGGACTCTTCAGCTTCACCCGGCCATCGGGTGACATAGGTGAAGATGCGCTGGACACGAGGGGCAGATCCTCGGTGAAGCGAGCGGACAAGGTCTGCACATAGGCAGCCTGGTGGACGTGTTGGATGCCCTGGGAGCGATCGTGCTCAAGCTCCATGCCAAGGAAGACTCGGGCACACCCAAGATCCTTCATCTGGTAGGCGGCATGCAGCAAGTCTTTGACACGCTGGATGGTGGCCGTGTCTGGCGACGCAATGAGGAGATCGTCAACGGATACCAGAAGTGCGGCAAAAGTCTGACTTCGCAGGCTGAGAAACAGTGTGGGGTCAGCGGTGCTACGCTGGAGGCCGCCACGGAAAAGTGTGCTGCTGATCTCCTGGTTCTAGCACCTAGGCGATTGCTTCACGCCATAGAGGGCCTTCCGCAGCCGCCAGACTCTCCCAGTACCGTCGTCGTAGCCTGGGGGCTGCACCATGTAGAGCTCCTCACCCTCCAATGAGCCATGGAGGAACGCGTTGCTCACGTCCATCTGATGCAGCTCCCACCCATGCTGGGAAACCTGGCTGAAGAGCGCCCGGCTAGTGGAGAACCGACCGATTGGGGCAAAGATCTGGTCGTAGTCGACCCCAGGGACCCGAGCAAACCCCTTTGCTTTGAGGCGGGCCTTGTACTTGTCCAAGGACCCGTCAGGCTTCCACTTGCGCCCCAAGACCCACTTGGCGCCAATGGCCTTCCGACCTGGAGGGAGGTCGACGAGATCATACAGGTGGTGCTACCGGATAGCAGCGAGCTCCTCGACGCAGGCAGCATCCCAATGTGCGGCCTCAGGAGAGGCTCGAGCCTCGCGCAGGGTGGCTGGGTCCTCCGGGCGTACTGTGGACCGGACTGAGAGGGTGTGTGCATCACGAGCTCCAGGTGGGATGCAAACGAGTGCAGCCATGACAGCATGCCGATGCTCGTGATGAAGCATGGCGTAGCCCAGTGCAGAGCCTGGGTGAAGGTCGGAGATGATGGCCGAGGTGGTGAGGCCGAGAGCCTTAGTGCCAGGGTCCCCACTGACGACCATGGGAGTGGAGGAGATACGTGGAGCCACAGGGGGTCAAGGCGCCTCAGGACGCAGTGCGACGGTCTACGCGCTCACTGTCGGCCGAGGTCGGAGGCTGCCGCCTGGGCCACGTGTGTAGCGCGATCGGGCAGGAGATGGCACTATGTTCGACCAGCCAATGGAGGAGGACGGGGCTATTGGCCCGGAGGAGCCAGCGGACACAACAGGCGTTGCTGGCCCGGAGGGGCCAGCGGAGGCGACTGGGGCTGCTGGCACGGAGGGGCCAGCGGACGCGACCGAGACTGCTGGTCCGGAGGGGCCAGCGGACGCGGCAGGGACTGTTGGCCCCGAGGGGCCAGCAGACGTGACTCGGGCTGCTGGCCTAGAGGGCCCAGCGGACACTACCGGAGCTGCTGGTCCGGTGGGGTTAGCGGACGCGACCGGGACTGCTGGTCCGGAGGGGCCAGCGGACACGGCGGGGACTGCTGGCCCCGCGGGGCCAGCGGACGCGACTGGGGCTCCTGGCCTGGAGGGGCCAGCGGACACTATTGGGGCTACTGGTCCGGAGGGGCCAGCGGACGCGACCGGGACTACTGGTCTGGAGGGGCCAGCGGACACGGCAGGGATTGCTAGCCCCGAGGGGACCGCGGACGCGACTGGGGCTGCTGGCCCGAAAGGGCCAGCGGACACTACCGGGGCTGCTGGTCCGGAGGGGCCAGCGGGCGCGACCGGGACTGCTGGTCCAGAGTGGCTAGCGGACGCGGCGGGGACTGCTGGTCCTGAGGGGCCAGCGGACGCGGCGGGGACTGCTGGCCCCGAGGGGCCAGCGGACGCGAATGGGGCTGCTGGCTCAGAGGGATGGAGTGCTGTGTCACTCGGAAGCGACAGGACGGAGGACGGACTCACCACTCCTCCATGCGACGGAATGGACACGGACAAGCAGGAGTGAATGAGGAAAGTGCAGGGGCGTCTGCGGGGGGCGAGCTTGCCACCCTGCTGTGGGGCGGGCAACCACATAATGACTACGCAGCCCCACACGCGAGCCGGGCGGAGATCAGCGCGCCGACCGCACCAGTGCTCGTAGGGCATGGACTAGTGGGGAAGGGGACTGGTGGGGAATCCAGTTCCAGACCCAGGTCATGTAGGCCATGGCTTAAAAATAAAAGCCATCGGAAAGACCGGAATCGACCCGCATGGTGCGTACGTCGTCGGCTATGGTACGGTTCCACTGCTCGGAGACACTGTTCTGGGCGGGTGTGTAGGGCGCAGACGTCTCATGGTGGATCCTGCTGAAGGCGAGAAAGGTCGTGGCCTCACCCATGTACTCTCCGCCGCAATCGTAGCGAAAGCGGTGAAGAGGGCGGCCACACTCGCGCTCTGCGAGCACAATCCAATCCTGAATGGCGCGGACGACATCGCTCTGCTGCCGGAGGCAAAAGACCCAGCGGTAGCGAGAATAGTCGTCCGTAAGGGTGAGAACATATTGGCCATGCTCATTGACAGACACGGTGGGGAGAGTGTCCATGACATCCGAGTGGACTAGGTCAAGAGGGGCAGACGCACGGGAGGAAGACAAGGGGTACATGGACCGGTGCATCTTCCCCTGAGCGCAGTCAATACACTCAGTGGGGCACAGGAGAGGGAAAGTCCCCGGGTCAAGGCCCTTGGCCGGCTTGGTGCGGAGCATGCTTTCTACGGCGGCGGAGTGGATGTGGCAAAGGCGGTGATGCAAGAGGCGGGTGTGCTCAGGAAAAAGCGTACTGGTGACGAACACATGGCCTGTGGCGGCCGACGGGGAAGAGACGGGAGAGGAAGAAGAGAGGCAAGGAACATGCCATAGGTTGTCACGGGAGGTGGCGTGCAGTACGACAAGACCAGGCAGACGCAACGACACATTGCCAACACCACGCGAGTGTACAACGTCCATGCTCATGCGGTCAAGGGCAGTCACGGTTAGGAGGCTGAGCTCGAGACCAGGGACGAAGAGGACATCGGTCAGAAGGATGTCACCGGCAGGACCACGGAAACGAACGACACCAACACCACGAACCAGCAACACTTGTCCGGAGCCTGTCCGGACATCGGAGACATCGCCTACAGGACCAAGCATACTGAAGGCCTTGCGAGAGGCCGTCATGTGATGCGTGGCCCCGGAGTCGATGATCTAGGTCTCAGCAAGGTCCTGGACAGGGATCGCTAGATCGCTAACTGTCACATGGCAGCAAGCAAGGGACGCGGACGCAGTGGAAGGGGACGCGAAACGAGACTGCCAATCGTCAAGCCACGCAATGTCTTCAAGGAAGGGGGTGGAGGATACTACGGGAGACGACCAGACAGACGAAGAAACAGGGCAGGACCGTAGCTCACTCTCAGTAATGCAGGGCTGGGCAGGGGGGCAGGAGGTGACGCACCTCGCACTTCCCTAGGGAGGAGGGCGAGGCAGGCCAAGCTGGAGCGCGATGTACTGCTCCAGTTGATGCTCACGGGAGGACGGCCCAAGAGTGTAGGCAGAGTGCCGAGTGACGGCGCCGAAGCCTGAGTAGGAGGAGGACGGAGCCGGCGAACGAAGCGGAAGCGCCGATGGCTATGAGTAGTACTGCTGCGGTGCGGGTGTCTGGGGGACCGGCGGAGCTGTCGGAGTGGCAGAGCTACAGGACGAGGTCAGAGTGTCAGGGCCAGTAGTAGCCACGGCGGCAGAGGCGAGACGGCACTCCCGCTGGCGATGCAGGGTGGTGATGACGCGCGCCTCGTCCGTCGGGATAGGGCATGTGTACCACCCGTGCCCACGATGGCCACAGTTGTGGCAGACCGAGCTACCACCGCCGGACCCGGTCGACGACTCCTGCTGCTGCTGCGGCGACGGACCCTTGCCTTTCTTGTTGCGGCGCTTCTTCTTCTTTCCCAGAGACGAGGAGGTAGCTATAGCGGGGGAGGTGACGGCCACGGAGGCAACGACAGGGGAGGCAACGGCAGGGAATGCAAGAGCCTCCATGCGATGGAGCTGGGACTCCTGGCGAGCTTCCTCAATGCGGAGGAAAAGCTCGTACGCCCAGGGCATAAGGGTGCACTGGGCCGCCATGGTAGAAAGGACGTCCTGGGGGTAATGGACAAAGATGTCTGCGTACGCGCTGGTGGCGCCGCGCTTGATGGTAAGAAGCACGGACAGAGGAGGCGGAACAGATGTGCCAAGATGACAAAGGATGTCCTCTGCCCGCTGCCATTAGGCAGTGACTGTCTCGGTCTCTTCCATGTGCAAGGAGTTGAACTCCCGGTGCAAACGGTTGAGCTCAGCGTCGCTGGACAAGCGATGGGGCCTGGTGAGGACGTGCCAGGCGACTGTAGGATCTGGAGTGTCACCAGCGATGAAGTCGGCGAGGAAAGGCTCTAGGGCCAGGCGGAAAGTCGGAGGGGCGACTTGGACAAGGGCCTGAACAGCGCGACTAGCGTCATATAGCTGGGCAGCCTGGGTGGGGAGGGTATAGTATGCCCACAGCCCCTCCCCTTGTGCCCAGATCTGGAAGCTGAGCTCCTAGCTCCGGAACTGCTCGCCGGCCAGAAGCGGCGGCGGCAGCGTCTCAAAGTCCTTCTGCCTGCGGCCGGCAACCTGAGTGGGGTCAAGGACAGAGGTCACTGTCTGCCGCTGGCGCTGAGTCTGCTGCTGTGCCAGGTAGTATGTTGCAGCAGACACGGCTGGACTGGCGTGCCCTGGAGGGACAAACGACAGTGGCACACAGGTGGGAGACTACGAGGCTACTGGATGGAACGCTGCAAGCTGCTTCGTCAAGGCGGCAAGCTACTACTGAAGAGAAACGCGGGGTTCAGGATTACCGCCAACGATACTGGTGGGCTGCTGCTGCTCCTGCCGCTGCGGCAGCGGCAGGTACTACGGCTATTACTGGTGCTGTTGCTGCTGCTGCTGCTGTTGGTGTTGTTGCTGCTGTTGCGACCGTTGCTCCTACTGCTGCTGCTGCCGCTGCTACTGCTGCTGCTGCCGCTGCTACTGCTGCGGCGACTACTGCTGTTGTAGCAGATGCTGCCGCTACTACTGCTACTGCTGCTACTGCTGCTGCTACTATTGCGGCTGCTGTTGCGGCTGCTGCTACTGTAAATGCTGCTACTGCTGCTACTGCTGTTGCTGTTGCTGCTGTGGCGGCAGCTACTACTGCTGCGGCTGGTGCGGTTGGTGCGGCTGGTGCTGCAGCTGTTGTAGGCGCTGCAAGAAAGGGGACGTAAGGGTCCCTCCAATAGAGGAGGATCCCTCCTCACCAGGACTATCAGCCATGGGAGTGTCTCCCTCTGTTTCTTTTTAAAATGCTGCTGATGTGAGCAATGACGTCAGCCACGGATCGTTGCCGTTAGCAAAGACTATTGAGTGTCTGTGCTGCTGTTGTCGCCCTTTTGGTTTCTTGTTTTGTTTTTTTTCTTGATTTTTTTGTTGATGACATCAGCAGTGACATCAGTAGTGACATGAGCAGAGAGGTGCTGACGTCACCAGCTATTGCTGCTGCAGTCATTGCAGTTGCTGCTGCTACTGCTGCCGCTTCTGCTGCTACTACTGCTGCCGCTTCTGCTGCTGCTGCTCCAGCCGCTACAGTTCCTGCTGTTGCTACAGGTGCTGTTGCCGCTGCTGCTGCTGTTGCTAGTGCTACTGCCGCTGCTGCACGCTACTGCTGTTGCCGCTGCTGCACGCTACTACTGCTGCTGCTGCTACGGGAAGCTGCACGGTGCTGCAGTTGCTGCGTGCTGCAGCTGCGGGCTGCTGCTGCACGCTGCACGATTGGGGGATTTTTTTTTCTCTTCCCTCTTTTTTTTTCGGTTTTCTCTGTCCCAGCAGGCAACTGCTCACTGGAAGCGAGCAACAGGCTGCTGCTCGCTGACAGCGGGCAGCGGGCTGCTGCTCGCTGGCAGCAAGCAGCCGGCTGCTGCTCGCTGGCAACGAGCAGGGAGCTGTTGCTTGCTGACAGCGAGCAGCGGGCTGCTGCTCGCAGGCAGCGAGCAGTGTGCTGCTGCTCGCTGGCAGCGAGCAGCGGGCTGCTGCTCGCTGGCAGCAGCGAGTTGCTGCTCGCTGCAGGCTGCGAGCAGCAGCAGCCGCTGCGTGCAGCTGCTACTGCTATTGTGGCTCACTGCTGCGGCTGCTGCTGCTGCTGCGGTACGCTGTTGCAACTGCTGCTTGCTGCTGCTGCTTGATTGCTGTTGCTGCTGCAAGGAGCTGTTGCTGCTGCTACTACTGCTGCAAGCTGCTACTACTGCTAGCTACTACTGTGTACTGCTGTAAGCTGCTGCTGTTATTGCTAGCTGCTGCTGTTAGTCACACCTGGAGGACGTCGCCGCATGCGTCGTCGCCAACAAGTGCTTAACGTGGCCGGCCGCTCACCTCCTCGCGTCCAACGTGGGGGTCAGTGCTGCCGAAAAAAATCCGGCAGCATCTCCCCTGGCTTAGTGGTCGTGGGAAGAATTCTGACGCCGCCACCAGGCGGGTCAATGCTGTCGGGGAAAATCCGGCAGCATTTCCCCTGCACTTGCGCGTATGGAGATCCGTCGACGTTGTCAAGCACCTGTATGCCAGTCTTCTGCTGCTGTTGCTACGCTCTGGCTCTGATACCAAGCTTGAAATCTAAGCGGCAGGTTGGGGCAGCATGCGTTGTTGATGCAGCGTGCGGGCTTCCATGCTCGTTGCTTAAGTCTGCTGCCCCCTCAGTCTGCTGCTCTAGAGCCTAAGTCTGGTAGCTCTGGGTTTGTTACTGAGAAGTGCGTGCGCCAGTGTTAGCGCGAGAAAGCAGCTGAAAACTGGAAAAGACTTATTAGGAATGAACAATGAGACACAATGGGAGACCCCTCCAAGAACTAGCCTGCCCCCCAGCTCTGTAGAGCTTGTTACTCAGTTCACCAGCCAATCAGAAATCACCTGTTTTCAGGCTGGCACTTTTCTCGGTGAGGCCTACCATACGGCCGACAGCCCAAAACCCGGGCGTCGTCCGTTTTGCCTGAAAACTGGACCATACCATAATACCGACGCTGCGAACGCAGTCGTGCGGTTAGAATCAGCTAGAAAAATAGTAGCGAGGAGTTATGGCGGTCTCAACACAAGCAGTGCCTACGATGGTTTATGATGCCGAACAGGGTCATGCAACATGCAACAAGGACCCTAGGCAGGGCATGACGATGCAGACGTGATAGGACGCGCTGGACGCATGGAGACAACAACTGCGGTGGCCGTGACCGCCGGCAGCGCGACCGTCTAGGAGGCCTGCCGATGAAGCTAAACACGTTGCCGGAGAGAGGAGGCTCTAGCAAACTGCGAGAAGACCTCAGCGTGCGTCAGCTCCACCGGACGACACTCCATCAGCGTCGAGTCTCGTCGTCAGTCATTTGCACGCTAATGTACACAAGCCGGGAGGACACAACAGAGCACAATGAGAGCACAAACCAACACCACTCAACGCGGGCAAGCCAGTCTCAAATGTTGGGGAAGACATCGCTCTTCTGCCAAAGACAGAAGACCTAGCGATAGCGAGAGTAGTCGTTCGTGAGGGTTAGGAAATAACATCCGTGCTCCCTGACAGACTCTGTCGGAAGGGGACCCATGATATCACAGTGGACCATGTCCAACAAGGTGGCCGCATGAGAGGAGGACAAAGGATAGGTTGACCGGTGTGTCTTCCCCTGAGCACACTTTATGCACTATGTGGGATACGGCAGTGGAAAGGAGGGTAAATCAAGGCCCTTGGCTGGATGCGCACGGAGCATGCCGTTGACAATGGCAGAGTGGACGTGACAGAGGCGGTAGTGCAGCAGACATTTGTGTTGCGAAGAGAGTGTGCTAGTAAGAAACACGTGACCTATGTCAGCCGATGGGGAGGGGACAGAGTGAAATGCAGGGGGTGCGGCACGTGCCACAAGTTGCCATTTGTGACAGCCCAGGCTTATCAGCCAGCTGCTCCACCACCAGGCTTTGGCTACGCGGCTTCGCCTGGGCCCAAGCAGCTTGAAATCTAAGCGGCAGGTTGGGGCAGCATGCGTTGTTGATGCAGCGTGCGGGCTTCCACGCTCATTGCTTAAGTCTGCTGCCCCCTCAGTCTGCTGCTCTAGAGCTTAAGTCTCGAAGCTCTGGGTTTGTTACTCAGAAGTGTGCGCGCCAGTGTTAGCGCCAGAGTGCAGCTGAAAACTGGAAAAGATTGATTAGGAATGAACAATGAGACACAATGGGAGACCCCTCCAAGAACTAGCCTCCCCCCCAGCTCTGTAGAGCATGTTACTCAATTCACGAGCCAATCAGAAATCACCTATTTTCAAGCAAGCAGGTTTTCTCTGTGAGGCCTGCCAGACCGCCGACAGCCCAAAACCCGGGCGTCGTCCGTTTTGCCTGAAAACTGGACCATACCATAATACCGACGTTGCGAACGCAACCATGCGGTCAGAATCACCTAGAAAAACAATAGCGAGGAGTTGTGGCGGCCTGAACCCAAGTAGTGCCTACGAAGGTTTATGATGCCAAACAGGGCCATGCAACATGCGACAAGGACCCTAGGCAGCGCATGACGATGCAAACGCGATAGGACGCGCTGGACGCATGCAGACAGCAACTGCGGTGGCCGTGAACGCCGGTAGGGCCACCGCCAAGGATGCCTGCCGATGGAGCTGAGCACGTTGCCGGAGAGAGGAGGCTCCAATGAACTGCGAGAAGACCTCAGCGTGCGTCGGCTCCACCGGACGACACTCCATCAGCGTCGAGTCTTGCCGTGAGTCATCTGCACGCCGATCTGCACAAGTTGGGAGGACACAGCAGAGCACAATGAGAGCAAAAACCAACACTCCCCCATGACTCACAGGCGTAGTACACATGGGCGGGCAGAGACACGGTCAACATCGAGACTCCCCTTGGGCACGCAGAGACACAGGCAGACCAAGAGAGCAAATCACGGATGCACGCCGACTGAAATCACATCCTTCTTGAACGAGTCTCGCTTCATTACCTTGGTCAGGAAGTCAGCTAGCTGCCGTGCTGTCTCAACCCACACGATGCTCATGCTACGTCGCGCAACATTGAACGCACATAGTGATACTCAACATTGATGTGCTTTGTGCGAGTGTGATGCACACCGTCATTGTCAGCAATGGCCATGGCACTCTCATTGTCACAATGCAAGGTGATGGATGCGACATACTAATGCAACTCGGACAAGAGACGACGCAACCACACACTCTCACACGCGCCTGAGCCAATTGCCATGTACTCAGCCTCAGCAGTGCTGCGCGCAATGCACCCCTGCTTATCACTACGCCAGGACACAGCTGTGCCACCGATCAGGAAGATCCAGCCTATGCGACTCTTACCGTCTGGACTGTCGGCCCAGTCACTGTCGGTGTAGCCCACTGCGACGACGGACGGCTGGCAGCGGAATATGAGACCTCGCCGAGGGGTCGAGACGACATAGCGTAGCACTCAGATCACGGCCTCGTAGTGGAGGTGACGCGGCTCTTGAGAGAACTGGGCCAGGAGGTTGATGGCGAACGCGATGTATGGACACGTTGTCATCGCCAGGAACATCAGTGACCTGATGATCCGCAGATACGTGGTCACATCAACTGGCTCCCCCACAATAGCTGAGTCAGGACTCTTCAGCTTCACCTGCCCATCGGGTGACATAGGTGAAGATGCGCTGCACACCAGGGGCAGGTCCTCGGCGAAGCGAGCGGACAAAGTCTGCACATAGGCAGCCTCGAGGACGTGTAGGATGCCCTGGGAGCGATCGTGCTCGAGTTCCATGCCAAGGAAGACTCAGGCAGACCCAAGATCCTTCATCTTGTAGGCGGCGTGTAGTCCTTGACACGCTGGATGGTGGCCGTGTCTGGCGACGCGATGAGGAGATCGTCAACGGATACCAAAAGTGCGGCGAAGGTCTGAATTCACGGGCTAAGAAACAGTGTGGGGTCAGCGGTGCTACGCTGGAGGCCGCCACGGAGAAGTGTGCTGCTGATCTCCTGGTTCGAGCACCTAGGCGACTGCTTCACGCCATAGAGGGCCTTCCGCAGCCGTTAGACTCTCCCAGTACCGTCGTCGTAGCCTGGGGACTGCACCATGTAGAGCTCCTCACCCTCAAGTGAGCCATGGAGGAACGCATTGCTCACGTCCATCTGATGCATCTCCCACCCATGCTGGGCAACCAAGCTAAAGAGTGCCCGGCTAGTGGAGAACCGACCGACTAGGGTGAAGATCTAGTCGTAGTCAACCCCAGGGACCTGAGCAAACCCCTTGGCTGTGAGGCGGGCCTTGTACTTGTCCAAGGACCCGTCAGGCTTCCACTTGCGCCCCCAGACCCACTTGGCGCCAATGGCCTTCCGACCAGGAGGGAGGTCGACGAGGTCATACACGTGGTGCTCCCGGATAGCACCGAGCTCCTCGGCGCAAGCAGCATCCCAATGTACGGCCTCAGGAGAGGCTCGAGCCTCGCTCAGGGTGGTTGGGTCCTCCGGGCGTGCTGTGGACTGGACTGAGAGGGCGTGTGCATCACGAGCTCTAGGTGGGATGCGGGCGAGTGTAGCCATGACAGCATGCCGATGCTCGTGATGAAGCATGGCGTAGACCAGTACAGAGCCTGGGTGAAGGTCGGAGATGATGGCCGAGGTGGTGAGGCCGAGAGCCTTAGTGCCAGGATCCCCACTAACGACCGTGGGAGTGGAGGAGACACGTGGAGCCATAGGGGGTCGAGGTGCCACAGGACGCGGTGCGACGGTCTGCGCGCTCACTGTCGGCCGAGGTCAGAGGCTGCCGCCTGGGCCACGTGTGTAGCGCGATCAGGCAGGAGATGGCACTAAGTTCGACGGGCCAACGGAGGCGGACGAGGCTACTGACCCGGAGGAGCCAGCGGACACAACAGGCGTTGCTGGCCTGGAGGGGCCAGCGGAGGCGACTGGGGCTGCTGGCACGGAGGGGCTAGCGGACGCGGCGGGGAGTGTTGGCCCCGAGGGGCCAGCGGAAGCGACCGGGACTGCTGGTCCGGAGGGGCCAGCGGACGCAGCGGGGACTGCTGGCCCTGAGGGGCCAACGGACGCGACTTGGGCTGTTGGCCTGGAGGGGCCAGCGGACATGACCGGGACTACTGGTCCAGAGGGGCAAGCGGACGCGACCGGGACTGATGGTCCGGTGGGGCCAGCGGACGCGGCGGGGACTGCTGGCCCCGAGGGGCCAGTGGACGCGACCGGGACTGCTGGTCCGGAGGGGCCAGCGGACGCGGCAGGGACTGCTGGCCCGGAGGGGCCAGCGGACACGACCGGGACTACTTGTCCGGAGGGGCCAGCCTACGCGACCGAAACTGCTGGTCCGGAGGGGCGAGCGGATACGGCGGGGACTGCAGGCCCCGAGGGGCCAGCGGACGCGACTGGGGTCTGCTGGCCCGGAGGGGCTTGCGGACGCGACCAAGACTAGTGGTCCGGAGGGGCCAGCGGACGCGACCGGGACTGCTGGTCCGCAGGGGCCAGCGGACGCGGCGGGGACTGCAGGCCCCGAGGTGCCAGCCGACACGACTGGGGCTGCTGGCCCGAAGGGGCCAGCGGACGCGACTGGGGCTGCTGGCTTGGAGGGGCGGAGTGTTGTGTCACCCAGAAGCGAGAGGACGGAGGACACACTCACCACTCCCTGGCGAAACGGAATGGACACGGATGAGCCAGATTGAATGAGGTCGCAGGGAAAGAGCTCGTCGAAGAAGAGGGCATCGCGCGACTCGACGAGGTAGTGCCGGGACGGGTCCCATAAGCGCCAGGCCTGCACTGACGAGACACGCCGAGGAAGGTGCAGGGACATCCGCGGGGGGCGAGCTTGCTACTTTGCTGTGGGGCGGGTAGCCACACAATGGCTACGCAGCCCCAGACGCGAGCCGGGCGGAGATTGGCCCGCCGACCGCATCAGTGCTGGTAGGGCGTGGACTGGCGGGGAAGGGACCGTGGGGAATCCAGTTCCGAGCCTAGGTCATGTAGACCATGGCTTCAATATAGAAGCCATCGGAAAGACCGGACTCGACCCGCATGGTGCGAACGGCGTCAGCCATGGTACGGTTCAACCACTCAGAGACGCCGTTATGGGCGTTTGTGTAGGGCGCAGACGTCTCATGGTGGATCCCGCGGGAGGCGAGAAAGGTTGTGGCCTCATCCATGTACTCCCCGCCGCGATCGGAGCGAAAGCGGTGAAGAGGGCAGCCACACTCGCGCTCCGCGAGGACAAGCCAGCCTGAATGGCGCAGGTAACATCGCTCTTCTGCCGGATGCAAAAGACCCAACGATAGCGAGAATAGTCGTCCGTAAGGGTGAGGACATAGCAGCCATGCTCACCGACGGACGCGGTGGGGAGAGGGCCCATGACGTCCGAGTGGACAAGGTCGAGAGGGACGGACGAACAAGAGGAAGACAAGGGGTACGCGGACCGGTGCATATTCCCCTGAGCGCATTCCATGCATTCAGTGGGGCACGGGAGAGGGAAAGTCTCCGGGTCAAGGCCCTTGGCCGGCTGGGTGCGGAGCATGCTCTCTTCGGCGGCGGAGTGAACGTGGCAAAGGCGACGATGCAAGAGGCGGGTGTGCTGAGGAGAAAGCGTACTGGTGACAAACACATGGCTTGTGGCGGCCGACGGAAAAGAGACGGGAGAGGAGGAAGAGAGGCGAGGAACATGCCACAGGTTGTCACGGGCGGTGGCGTGCAGTACGACATGACCAGACGGACGCAACGACACAGTTCCAACACCACGTGAGTGTACAACGTCCATGCTCATGCGGTCAAGGGCAGTCACGGACAAGAGGCTGAGCTCGAGACCAGAGACGAAGAGGACATCGGTCAGAAAGATGTCACCGGCAGGACCACGGAAACGAACGACACCATTACCACGGACCGGCAGCACTTGTCTGGAGCCTGTCTGGACACCGGAGACATCGCCTACAGGACCGAGCATACTGAAGGCCTCGCGAGGGGCCGTCATGTGATGCGTGGCCCCGGAGTCGAAGATCCAGGTCTCAGCAAGGTCCTGGACAGGGGTTTCCAGATCGCTAACGGTCACATGGCAGCAAGCAAGAGACGCGGACGCGGTGGAAGGGGGCGCGAAACGAGACTGCCAATCGTCAAGCCACGCAATGTCGTCAAGGAAGAGGGTGGAGGATACTACGGGAGACGACGAGACAGACGAAGAAACGGGGCACGACCTTAGCTCAGTCTCACTCATGCAGAGCTGGGCAGGAGGGCAGGAGGTGACGCTACTCGCACTTCCCTTGGGAGGAGGGCGAGGCAGGCCAAGCTCGAGCGCGATGTACTACTCCAGTTGACGCTCACGGGAGGACGGCCCGGGAGTGTAGACGGAGTGCAGAGTGACGGCGCCAGAGCCCGAGTAGGAGGAGGACGGAGCCGGCGAAAAAAGCGGAAGCGCCGATGGCTATGAGTAGTACTGCTGCGGTACGGGTGTCTGGGGGACCGGCGGAGCTGTCGGAGTAGCAGAGCTGCTGGACGAGGTCGGAGTGTCAGGGCCAGCAGTAGCGACGGCGGCTGAGGCGAGACGGCGCTCCTGTTGGCGACGCAGGGTGGCGATGACGCGCGCCTCGTTCGTCGGGAAAGGGCATGTGTACCACCAGTGCCCGGGCTGGCCACAGTTGTGGCACACCGAGCCACCACCGCCGGACTCATTCGACGACTCCTACAGCTGCTGCAGCGACGGACCCTTGCCTTTCTTGTTCCGGCGCTTCTTCTTCTTTCCCGAAGACAAGGAGGTAGCTGCGGCGGGGGAGGCGACTGCCACGGAGGCAAGAGCAGGGGAGACGACAGCAGGGGATGCAAGAGCCTCCATGCGATGGAGCTGGGACTCCTGGCAAGCTTCCTCAATGCGGAGGAAAAGCTCGTACGCCTAGACATGAGGGTGCCCTGGGCCGCCATGGTAGAAAGGACGTCCTAGGGGTAATGGACGAAGACGTCTGCGTACGCGCTGGTGGCGTCGCGCTTGATGGCAAGAAGCACGGACAGAGGAGGCGGAGCAGATGTGCCGAGACGACGAAGGATGTCCTCTGCCCGCTGCCAGTAGGCAGTGACTGTCTCGGTCTCTTCCATGTGCAGGGAGTTGAACTCCCGGTACAAACGGCTGAGCTCAGCGTCGCTGGACAAGCGATGGGGCCTGGTGAGGTTGTGCCAGGCGGCTGCAGGGTCTGGAGTGTCGCCAGCGATGAAGTCGCCGAGGAAAGGCTCTAGGGCTAGGCGGGAAGCCGGGGGGACGACTGGGACAAGGGCCCGAACAGCGCGACCAGCGTCATACAATTGGTCGACCTAGGTGGGTCGTAAGGGAGGGTGTAGTATGCCCACAACCCCTCCCCTTGCGCCCAGATCCGAAAGCTGAGCTCCCAGCTCCGGAACTGCTCGCCGGCCTGAAGCGGCGGCGGCGGCGTCTCAAAGTCCTTCTGCCTGCGGCCGGCACCCAGAGTGGGGCCAAGGACGGAGGTCACTGTCTGCCGCTGGCACTGAGTCTGCTGTTGTGCCATGTAGTATGCGGCAACAGACACGGCAAGACTGGCGTGCCCTGGAGGGACGAACAACGGTGGCACAATGGTGGGAGACTGGGAGGCTACTAGCTGGAGCGCTACAAGCTACTGCGTCAAGGCGGCGAGCTGCTGCTGAAGAGCAACGAGGGGGTCAGGATTGTCGCCAACGATACCAGTGGGCTGCTGTTTCTACTGCCGCTGCGACAGTGGCAGCTGCTGCGGCTGCTGCTAGTGCTGCTGGTGCTGGTGCTGTTGCTGTTGCTGTTGCTGCTACTCTTGCTGCTGCTCCTAATCCTGCTGCTGCCGCTGCTACTGCGGCGGCTGCTGCTGGTGCTGTTGTTGCCGCTGCTGCTGTTGCGGTGACTAGTGCTGCTCCAGCGGCTGATGCCGCTGCTACTGTTGCTGCTGCTGCGGCTGTTGCTGCTGCAGTTGTTGTTGCTGTTGCTGCTGCTACTATTGCTCCTGCTGCTGTTGTGGCGGCGGCTGCTGCTGCAGCAGACGTTGCAAGAAAGGGGAGGTAGGGGTCCCTCCAATAGAGGAGGACCCCTCATGACTAGGACTATCAGCCATGGGCGTGTGTCCCTTTGTTTTTTTTTGGTTATGGTGCTGATGTCAGCAGTGACGTCAGCCGCGGATAGCTGTCGTCAGCAAAGACTACTGAGTGTCAGTGCTGCTCTTGTCCCCCTTTTGGTTTCTTGTTTTTTCTTTTCATTTGTTGATGATGTCAGTAGTGATGTCAGTAGTGACGTCAGCAGAGGTGATGACATCAGCAGAGATGTGCTGACGTCAGCAGTTGTTGCTGCTACAGCCGCTGCAGTTGCTGCTACTGCTACTGCAGTTGCTGCCGCTACTACTACAGCCGCTGCAGTTGCTGCCGCTACTGCTGGTGCTGCTACTGCCGCCGCTGCTGCTGTTGCTGCTAATGGTGCTGCTGCCGCTGCTGCTGCTACTACACGCTGCTGCACGCTCCTGCTGCTGCTGCTGCTGCACGCTGCTGCATGCTAATGCAGCTGCTGCGTGCTGCGGTTGCAGCTCGCTGTTGCTGCGGGCCGCTTCTGTACGCTGCTGGGTTGGGGTGTTTTTTTTCTCTTCCATTTTTTCTTGTTTTCTCTGTCCCAGCGGGCAGCTCCTCGCTGGCAGCGAGCAGCGGGCTGCTGGAGGCTGACAGCGAGCAGCGGGGTGCTGCTTGCTGGCAGCGAGCACCCGACTGCTGCTCGTTGGCAGCGAGCAGCGGGCTGCTGTTCGCTGGCAGCAGTGAGCTGCTGCTCGCTTCGGGCTACGAGCAGCAGCAGCCGCTACGGGCAGCTACTGCTGCTGCTGTGGCTCGCTGCTGCGGCTGCTCCTGCTGCACGCTGCTGCAACTGCTGCTTGCTGCTGCTGCTTGCTTGCTGCTGCTGCTGCAGGGAGCTACTGCTGCTGTTGCTGCTGCAAGCTGCTGCTGCTGCTAGCTGCTGCTGTGTGCTACTACAAGCTGCTGATACTGCTGCTAGCTGCTATTGTCAGTCACACCTGGAGGACGTCGTCGCGTGCGTCGTCGCCAGCAAGCGCCTGACGTGGCCGGCCGCTCACCTCCTCGCGTCCAACGTTGGGGTCAGTGCTGCCGGAAAAAATCCGGCAGCATTACCCCTGACCCAGTGGCCGTGTGAAAAATTCTGACGCCGCCACCAGGCGGGTCAATGCTGGCGGGAAAAATCTGGCAGCATTTCGCCTGCACTGGCGCGTATGGAGATCCGCCGACGTTGTCTGGCACCTATACGCCAGTCTTCTGCTGCTGCTGCTACGCTCTGACTCTGATACCAAGCTTGAAGTCAAAGCGGCAGGTTGGGGCAACATGCGTTGTTGATGCAGCGTGCGGGCTTCCACGCTCGTTGCTTAAGTCTGCTGCCACCTCAATCTGCTGCTCTAGAGCTTAAGTCTGGAAGCTCTGGGTTTGATACTCAGAAGTGTGCGCGCCAGTGTTAGCGCCAGAAAGAAGCCGAAAACTGGAACAGACTGATTAGGAATGAACAATGAGACACAATGGGAGACCCCTCCAAGTGAGAAACTTCTAGGAAGCTTCCTAGCCTTGCTGCTGCTGACGTGGCGACACTGTCCAGTCAGCTGACACACTAGCAAGCAGTTAGGTGCAAGAAACAGCAAGGATCAGGCTAGGGAGACGCGCAAAGTCTCATAAGCTTCAATAGCTTAGTAAATGCAGAGAGAAATGACAACTGACAGGTCCAGGGCATGAATACCTGCCGCGGCGCACGGCGGGTATCGCACGCGACAGTCCAAGAGCTGTCCTAAAACCGGCCCAAAACCACTGTTTTGGCCGTAACTCTGCGCACACATGTCAGAATCCTACGCCGTCTGAACCTAGACGTGCATAATCAAAAGACGCACGCAACGACTGGTCACATGCATGCATCCATNCAGCGAGTATATAATGCAAAAACATGCAAATGGGCCTCATGCCCAGTCCGCCGAAAGGCGCCTGCAAGACGTAGAAGTCACAACAAGGAGTCCCGGTGACATCTGGGGCTCTGGAACAGTGGTCGGTCAGCTCCGGACGGGTAGTCCGCCGCCTGTCGTCGCGCCGGTGTCACCAGGGCCGCCTGCCTCAGGGATTTGCACGAGTATGGACACGGCCGAGTGGTCACAGTAAACTGTACAGGAACGACACAAAGCACAACACTCCCCCATGACCCGATGGTACGCATGTCCATACGCGTGCAGCACTGGTACAACCACATAGT
>SZWC01018698.1:4916-49916 GCA_023375785.1 Penium margaritaceum | reverse complement strand
TTGTTTCAAGTGTTATGATAAAACCATTACATAGATTAGACTTATTTTTTTCTTTCATGCATTAGGTTTGGATACAACTAGCATTATTCTTACAAAAACCTACTTATATAATAATTTTGAATGTTTTACTAAGTTGATGGAAGATAACATACATTCTCTCACAAATAGGATTCAAGGTCTACATACAATAAAAAATAAAAATTATAAGATAATCTTAAGAGAATACTTTAACACTAAACATAGTTTTAATAATTGTATTAAGGTCAAAATGGATAAATAAAGGGAGCAATGTCGGAAGTGGGATGTTATGTGTTGTTCTTATGTTCTCTCTATCTTCTTGGTTTAAAAACTAAGAAGATAGAGAGAATCATTGTATTTTACATATGATGAGATAGCAACAGATTAAGAGAAATAGAGGGAGACGTTGACATATATAAAGAAACATCAAAGAATAGGGTGAGAGGGAGAGATGATAAGGAGAGGAAGAAATTGAACATGAAAGTGAAAGCTTAAAAAGTTAGGGAGTCAGGTAATAATGTTGATAAGATAGTTTGAGAGTGACGGGTATGGAATCAAATTTTGGAGGATGTTGTTAACTATGATGTTGAGGAAGACATAAATAATGTTTTTATCTTCCTCATAACCGTAATCTATGATGAATCTTGTCAAAGTTAATTTTCTCCAATATTGATGGCAAAGATATGAAAAGCATAGACATTATGGTATTATACTATATTAAGTGATAAAAATAAATATTTTATCACCAATTTTAATCTAGTATGCACAAAAACTAAGTTATTTACAATTTTGCCAAACAATCCCCCTACCTTACCCCCTGTGCATTAAGGAGAAGCTATGTTACTTAGAAGGCTGTAATAACGTCAGTGGTTTTGGGAACCTAAGGTCAAGAAGAGAAATACATAGATTTATAAACTCTTGTCTTTTTCAACATGCATTCTATACTTCACAAAATGTTTTGACATCATTCTGGTTTACATAATGGCTTAAAATATTGGTACCACTTTCACTTCACTATCGTCTTCTTTGTATTTGGGATATGATTCATATTATGGTTATTTTTGGGAAGATCACTTGAAACTTACCTAACCTTTTAAAGATACTGTTTAACATGATTAAAATTACTTTCATTGTTAATCCCACATTGGTAGTATTGAAAAGGACAAAAACCCATGTATACTTCTACTTTATTTCTTGTACTAGCAAGAGATGTGGCAACTATCACTATTGAGGGCGTGGATGTAAAGAGGTTACATTAAAGTAAAATTGATTAGTTGTATTAAATGTAAAATCACTAGGGTGGGAGCACATGTAAGACCACCCCCCATTTTATTCAAACGAGGAATGTTTCTAATCCTCTTCAAGATATAAGGCAAACGGGCAGAGGTGATGTACATAGCATACGTAGTATAAGTTTTTTTAAGTTATAGATTTTGACTTTAAATTTTGAGAGTAAGTAATAATTTCAGGTTTTACATGTTAATGGAAATGGTTGTTTGATGTTCAATTTTGAACCATTGAGTAAGTCTTAGGTGCCTACTCTTGATGTACCCTTGAACTGGTAAGGCTACTGACATTCGGATAACCCTTTATTTTACATGAGGAAAGAGTGAAATTTTGATATTATTTTACCCCCTTCCATGGGATAAGTCCTTCCATTTGTTGTGGACACATTAGCCATATGGTTGCAGATATTATTGATATTATCCGCCCATTTTTAATTGATGCTAGGACTATTGGGAACTTAAAGTCAAAGAGGTTCTTTTTTCATCTTGTTCCTTAAGCATGAAACATGTTATGTAATTACATGTCAATGTGGAGAGAACAGGGGTGTGATGTGTTTGGAATTCTTTTTAGGGCATTTTTTCGTAGATTATTCGGTCTTAAATTTTCCCATTCATTACCCTGTAGCTTCTAGGGCTGAAAATGTCCATTGCCTTTCCATCCGGTCCGTGTGACGTTGTTGAAACATGCCTTGTTGCCTTACCATCCTATTCATTTGTGTCCAAACTGTGTGTTGCCTTCGATCTTGGCATAGTGACAAGCTCACTGGCCGTGAATGCTTGAGCTTGTTGGTCAGCCCCCTATTATACGTAGCCGCTTATCCTTGCCACCTGCCGTAGTGAGTAGAGAACGTTATACTCCAATTATCCAGCTGCGCGTGGCTCACGTTCGAGATGCACAGTTTGTGGAGATATTAGGCGCCTCTTTAATGCTTATCATATGCCAGATTTCGAGTTGCATTATTCTTGGATCCCATCCAAATTCATCTTGGACATTGCAGAGTTGGCGTAGATGCGATCTATCGTGGACGGAGTGATGGCACAATGTTTAACCCTGGGCATAATGCCTGTCGCGTCCGAAGAAATCAAACGTCCAAGGCCCCTCTTCTGCGGGGCTCGGGAGCTGACGGAACCTTCGTAGAACCCACAAACCCGGAGTGTTATGTGCTGGTAATTACTGAAACCCCTAAGAACTCCTCTTTCTTTTAAAACATGCAAGATTTGCTACATGTGATGTGGTAGATAAATTTTCTTTCACAGCAGAGTACAGTGGTAATTGAGAGGTATGGTGGTATGAGAGAGGTATAGCGGCATTTCATGCTGTAGATTACAAATTGGTCTAATTGAAATTATCAGATCTAAGGGTATGGGCTCCTTGGCTCTTCTCAAGAGCTAGATCCAATTGTAGGCTCACAAAGCAGTTGAAACACACTGGTCCAAAAGTGATAAGGAGATAAACCAGAGCCTCTGACCACGTTATAGTCAAAATGGACGTTTTCATGTAGGCACGTCTGGGAGAGCGTAGTGATGGACGCTCGTGCATTGTCAACCCTGGCGAAGTCCACTTTTTGCGTGGTCAGAAGAAACAGTTACAGATGAAAGTTGAGAGAACAGTTCCGTGAAAAAAAATTCAAGTCAGCTGCCGTCGAGTCTCGGGTCCCTGCGTGGCAAGGTGAAAAACCCCATTCACGAGTTTCCAGCGTCGCCCCCTGAGTCTGTGCTGAACTCAGCGAGAGCGAGGTTAGAAAATACACGAGGGTGGGATCGTTGCTACGAATGTGATGTTTCATTATTGATATGCGTGAAACCGGATGATTGAGCCCGACGAAAAGGTAGAAGAAAGGTACTCCCATTATGTTTCGCACTGCAAACTCCAGCCTTGTGCAGTGTCAAACTAACAGCTATTTATTGCGGGAAGCTGCTCCGTCCGCATACGTATGGGAGACGTGCTAACCCCCCACACGCTTCAGCCTGCCGCCTCTGTAGGACAAATCACTTCGCCTCTCTGATGCAGATGCTCTGTCTGAAATGGGTCATGTGCTTCCTGCATGGCACAATGATAGCAAAAGTGGGTTGCCGGCCAACGCACGTTCTTCTGAAAGCTAATATCAGAGGACGGCAAGATTTCTTTCAGTGCGGATGTAAAGCGTTGTTGGCGAATATTTTTCGTATTGCGGCTGGATGCTGGTTCGTTTCGTTGGTACCTCGTTGTTCGCACGCGTTTGGCATGGTTTCGTCATTTTGAAAAAATGGTGGAAACAGGGGATGGTGGAAAATAAATTACTAAAGCTCACTTCGCTGCCAGTACTCCGAGGTTGGGGCTGAGGAAAACTTTTAGGGCGCGGCTGGTAAACGCTGGAATCCATCGTTGAACGCCATCGGACAGTTCTTCGCACCTTTTGTTGTTGGACTTTCTTAGTCCAGACACCTCACCCCTCGTATCAGTCATTGTCACCGCCGGTTAGAAGAGCGGTGCCGTCAGGTCCGGAGACTTTTCCCAACTGCGGACGAGCATCGAGCTTCCAACAATGGACGCTCACACGTGATTGGTGCAAACTTTCATTGTTTGGAAGGTTCTGTTCATACATTGGTGCGCCGCGTGGGGCCCGCGAGGATCGCTGAATAAGGGAAGAAACACGTCCTTCCGGACGGATCGACGTTGAGGGGCGAGCGACCCCACGTGCACGACTTCAACTATGAAACACCGCGGACAGGACCGACTGCCCATCGCTGGAATCCATCGTTGAGACGGCCCAACGACGCATTCCAGCGTTTACCAGCCGCGCCCTTAGTTTAGCACGGTTTCAATGTGGGCGGCATCACCATATATGCCTCGTTTCGGACAATAAATCTGATCCCCACCTCGCTCAGAACAATAAACCCCATCCGCCCCCATGTCGGGACAATAAGCCGCATCCGCCCCTAACTTGTAACAACTAGCGTGATTCTCCACTTGTACACAAAACCCGATTTAAGGCACATACATTTAAGGCACATACATACCATATACCCCTCTCGTTTGTGAAAAGACAACATGTCGACGTCGCATGGCATGCACCGTCGACATGCTTACTGTTATGCCAAACGGAGCATAGATGGTGAACAACTGGAAGTTACAAGGCAGAATACGATTTATAATTTGGAACACTTGAGCAATGTATAATTTTCGGTAAGTGAAAAGTGTCGAAACGATCGAACATATATGTACAAGTTTCGAGTTACGAATGAGGCACAGTCTGGGTCGTTGGGTCGATTGTCGAGCGACACGTGTGGAGGCGCATCGGGAGTGGTCAAATTTGGGAATTTCCGTCGAGGAATCGAGGGGCTTCGAGCATCGAAAGTGAAGATGCAAGCTGCATCTTTATACATCGAGTTGTTTCTCAATGGGTCGAGAATTCGACCGAAAGGTCGTGACACTTCTTTTGTAGATTCGCGAGAGAGGTCGAAGTTGTGAGAAAGTTCGAGAAGGTTCACCGGAGGACGAGGGCAGTTGGCCGAATTGCCCTCGATGGTCGGAGTGAGAATCAAGGTCTCGCGACGCGGTGGGCTGTGTGTGTGATAACAGAAATGCCCACTTGGAAAGATTAGGGACGCGTGTACGTATTGTACATAACACTCCCCCTCTTTTAGCCGCGACGTCCCGGCGCGCATATAGATGTGGCCCGGTGAAAGCGGTAATAGCCGTCAATGAGGTGATCGACGTCTCTGAGGTCATCGTAGGGTTCCCAGCAGTTATACGCGGCGTCGTAGCCGTGCCACTTGACAAGATACTCTATTGTTTTGCAACGTGGTCGGTGGTCGAGTATGTCCTCGATGACGTATTCTGTCCTCATCCACTTGAAGAGGAGGGGGAGTGAAATCCCTGCCGGGGAAGTTCTCTCTGGGGTCTCGATTGTGCTGGAGTCGGTTGATATGGAATAGCGGATGAACTTGCATAGTGTCGGGGAGTTTGAGTCGCGCAACCACGGGGGTTTGCATGCGCTCGATCTCAAACGGTCCGAACCATCAAGGTTTGAGCTTCGAACAGTCGGCTCCGTGGAGTTGGATATTGGTCGAGTAGAGAAGGACTTTATCGTCAACGACGACGACTTCGTCGCTGCGATGTCGGTCAGCTACTCGCTTCATCGCTGCTTGCGTCTTCTCGAGTGTCTACCATGTTTTATCCCAGATGGTGGAGAAGTCTCCGCGTTGAACTTCAACCATGGGAATGTTACATTGGTTGCGTAGTCCGACTGGTGTGGTGGGAAGTTTGTCACACACCACTTCAAACAGAGTTTTATTCGTTGCGGTGGTGTAACTGATTGGACAAAATCCTTGGCCGACTAGGCCAAAATCGCGGTGCTTGAGGGTCTCCGACCTTCAAGCCATCCCGTCCAACCGGCCACAGTCCCAGGTGACCCTGCTCGAGCCATGTGGCTCCTTCGACCGGTCGGCGTGGCACTCTCACGCAACAATCCCCCCACTAGGAGTGAGATCCACCTCGGCATCTTCCGTAATCCACACGTGGGATTCGAGCCCTGGAGCTCTAATACCAATGTAACAGATTGGACGAAATCCTTGGCCGACTAGGCCAAAACCGCAGTGCTTCAGGGTCTCCGATCCTCAAGCCATCCCGTCCAACCACCCACAGTCCCAGGTGACCCCGCTCGAGCCATGTGGCTCCTTCGACCGGTCGGCGTGGCACTGCCACGCTATAGGTGGAGATCGCCGAATGATATGTGATTTTGGCGGTTGGGAGTTTGTGTGCCCAATCCGTCCCATGAGTTTGAAGTAGTGTTCAGAGAATTTGTTCGACCGTCTGATTGGTTCGCTCGGTTTGGCCATCGGTATGAGGATGAAACGTTGTTGAAGGTTGAATTATGTTGCCGTAGCGAGTCATCCGTTTGCGCTAAAAACGGTTGGTGAATCGACCATCTCTATCGCCTATGATGATTGTCGGTCTGCCATGTAGCCACAGAATGTTGTTTAGAAATAACCGTGTTGTTCCCTCGGCGGTGACGGTGGTTGTTTTTGGGATGAAATGGGACGTGGAAAACCCGTCGACGACCACGAGGATTGCGTCATATCCCTCGGGTGTGACCGGTAATCCCGTGACGAAGTCCATTGAGATGTCATTCTATAGTTCCGTTGGAATAGGGAGGGGTTACAGAAGTCCGTGTGGCTGTGTGCGACGTGATTTTTGTCGCTGACATGTGTCTCAGGACCTACAGAACTTGGCCATGTTGAATTGCATCGTGTTCCACTAGTAGTTTTTTGCATGTTTCTTTAGCGTCTTGTTCTCTCCAAAGTGTCCACCTGGACCGGTGTCATGGCAGTCTTCGAGCAGCATTCGGCAAAGTTCGTTGTTTGGGCGAATGACCACGTGGCAAGTAAATCGCCGTCTTCAATAGTGTGAGTCATACCAAAAGTTGTCCTTGTCGTATCCGACGATCTCTTCGTAGCCTCCAGCCGGTCGAGCTTCGAATCTCGTTGCAGCTGTAGCGTCGCAGCCTCGGCCACTAAATCTGGTCGGCGGCTAAGTGCATCTGTTGGGTTGATTTTGCCTGGCAGGTACTTGATCTTGTACTTGAACCCGGGTTCAAGGGTTTGGTGTTGAGTGAGGTTCAGCTCTGTCTTTAATTATTTCAACGCGTGGTGGTCGATGCGCACGATGCATCGGCGGTAGTCCAGATAACACGGCCATGTCTTAAATGCATGTACGACCACTGGTATTTCTTTCTTGTGTACGGCGTAGTTGAGTTCTGGGCCTCGCCTTGAGACATGTATGCGACCTGTTGCTTTCCGTTGCAATGGTCTTGCAGGAGGACCGCACCGATGGCTGGATCGGAGGAATCACTAGCCATGACATAATCGACCGTTGGATCGGATAATCGTACGGTGGGCGCCGAGGTCAGCATTTTGCAAAGCGGTGAACGCTTCTTGTTCACAGTCTTCCCACCGCCATTCATTTTATTCTTGAGTGAGGTCGGAAAGAGGCGCTACACTTGGACGTAGTCCTGAATGAAGCGCCGGTAGTAATTGCAGAAGCTGAGAAAAACTAGAGCGTCTCGAACGTTGGTCGGCGTCGGCCAATGAGCGACTGCTGCCACCTTTTTCGGATCCATGGTGATCCGTCTGCCGTTGACGACATGGCCCAAAAACTCGATCGAATGGCGACCGAAGTCACACTTCGAGAGTTAACAGATTTTTTTGTCCCTTTGTAAAACTTTGAGAACTTTTAGAAGGTGTCCATCGTACAAAAACCAGAAGTGTGTGGTTGATTGTGCGTGAACGGGTGACAAGAGGTCACACGTGTGATCTTGTTTACGCTTCTTATTGCATGGTCTGCATTATGAAGTACGCAGTGATCAAACCTCCGTTAGCAAAGACAAACCGGGACAGTTCAAAACCAAGGGGGAGGAATGTAGCGTACAAGCCATTTTTAGGGTTAAAAATGGTGTTTAAATAATTATCGGAACCTCGGGCACTCGAGGCTCGGGTTTCAAGGAGCCAAAGCCCGGAAAAACATAATGGGCTAGAGTCTGGTTCGACTCTAGTCTAGAAAATATCTGTGGTCGGATTCTAGGTGAAAGGAGTGCCGTGATGGAGAATCCATCGCGTCACTCCTCCTCCCTTCTTGTTGGCCGCTAGGGTCCTGTTCTTGCGTGGCAATGCCACGTGGAACGATTAGGCTTAGGATATTGTTTTACGTCCATGCCCTATGAAGACCTTGTCCATTCGTGGCGCGGTTCGTCTCAGCCAAAATGGCTGAGTTGACCATTCGCCTACTCTCCTTGGACTACACTTTCTGAGGGCCTATGTTTTGGGGTTCAAAAGTTCGTCGCAAAACAACCCACAGCTGTTACAACCGTTTTAGGATACAAAAATTATGTCATGGACTGGATGGTTCCATGTATCATGGTGGATGATTCAGTCGTGTTTTAGACCATTGTTCATCAAGCTACCAAATGCCTATACACTTAAGGTTTGGATGTTCGATAGTGAAAGTTATGATTCCTGAGGTCAACCTATACCAATTAACGCCAATGTAACATTGTACATTGAGCTAAGAACACACTTTCCATGGAGAAGACATTTCTCAAAGTACAACTTTTCAATCGAAAGAACAGGGGAGTCAAGTAACCATGGTTAATCTACATGTGCACGTATACGCGTAGGCTATGCACATAGCAAATGACTTCACATGCCACACACTCTAATTCACTAGAGAAGTCACACACAACATAAAAATACTCCTCCCCAAAGGGTGATATACATTTTCCACTACAGGGATTGGCCACGTGTGACCTGGCCATTTTATCCTCGCCATCGTGCACAATAATTGTGCTAAGGTGTAGTGTTGTGTCCATCACTGAGTTTTCTCAGGCAGTTTGTGCCTCCATTGGTAGCTTGCCATGTGTCCTCCACAGCACCGTACGCTTCTTTTTGTTCCTCATGGACCTACGATTGAAGGTCTTAAGTTAAACCTACAATGGCATACAAACAGTATTTGTTAAAAAGCATGTAGACGAGGCTGGTAAATTGATTCCATGCATGGCCATAAGAATGTAGACAGAGCTTACCATGGCACAGAAGCAGAGAAGGATTAACCATGACGACGGCGCTTGGGCTGTGCAATGTCCTCGTCAAACTTGCCAGAGGAGGACTCCCACTCCTCCTCCTCCCCACTACCCAAAGACTGCCACTACTCCTCTTCTAACTCCATATCAGTGCAGTCGTTAGACTCTGAGCTCTCACACCATGATAAATCGGTTGAGTCATCCTCATCTTCAGGATTTTCATCCTGTGATGTCATGATGACCAAGGCGTCTTCACCATCTGCTTCCCCACTGCTAGAACCACTACCTGTACTACTGCCTACACCGCCTGTCCCTCCGCCTTCACCACTGCTCGGAGCACCGTGAGAGCCCATGGAATGTCTCGCATGATGTGCAAAACGGCGTGCTCTACCACATCTAGTACCGCATGCCAGCACCACTGTCAAACCGCCAACAACGCTCTCCGCGTCCTCAGTCCCATCGCAAGCAGCACCGCCTATCCCACTGCTAGCAGCACCGTCCGCACCCTCTCTTTCACCCTTAGCATCACCCTCTGTCCCACCGCCAGCAGTACCACCCACGCCCTGTGATCCACCACCAGCAGCACCATCCACGGCCTCTGTCCGAGGACTCTTTGCGCCACCACCTGCTATCGGTACCACGGCACTGGCAACAAGCTCAACTGCCACTGGCTCACAGCCGCCAGTGTTGACGGCCAGCTCTCTAGCATGCCTGGCAACCACAGCTACCGGTGATAGCGTTGGTGAGTTCTTGCATAAATGGAGGGGGGTGTCCCTTCTGCCCGCACTTGGAGTAGATGCGCACCCGCTTGCGCCGGTTCAAGTATTAACAAGTGTTAACACTTGCATGGAGGAGAATGGGAGGAAAGTTAACAAGTGCCAAGAAGAACCAGTGTATGATGTTAATAGCAAGAACGTGGACACGGTTGCACCGTACTTGGACAGAGTAGCAAATCTAAGCCAGTCAAGACCGACGCCAAGGCAATTTTGATGAGTGCAACCCACCTGCAGCCGGAGGACGGAATGGCCGGACGCGGGAGCCACCATTCAACCTCAGTGTTCTCCACGCTCTAGAGAGCGTGGAGCAATGTGCTCTCTCACCTGGAGGTGTTCGACCCAACAAGCCTCTTCAAAGTCATCGAACACAAAGTCGTTCGTGTAGCCTTGGGACACACGGAGCTCCTCCTCCTCGTCGGAGTTACCGATGGTCACTTTCAGGGAAACGTGAAAGCAGAACAACACTGGATCCATAACACCCCCTGTGGGTACATCATGTAGTAGCATGCACGCTAATATGCATCATATCCACCTAACGGTCACCTTCATAACCAGCATACCCACTTACCAGAGTTGAGAACGATCTCTAGTGTCATGGCGAGCGGGATCACTTGGGGAGGGGACGGCTCCAGAAAGAAGCAACATGTTTGCCATGGAGTGCAAGTGGCATGCACGGGTGCACAGAGAGAAAAATCAATTTAGTGCATTTCATACACCGCATGGTGAACCGCGGGACATCATGTCCCATGCTGCTACCAACGGTCACCGTTGTGGGGATCATCGAAACATGGGCCCTGTTCACTAGCTCTGGGAGCACACACCCACTATGTGCCGACTTGGCTTCCGTGTGGCAATCTGCACCATCGTTGGCGGATGCATGGGACCGGAACTCTGGATATGACTGTCGAAATCCAACATCTGCCGACATGGGATGCATGTGACAAGCGTTATAATCGTCCGCCATCAGATTGAGACCCCCTATGTAAGTCTGAAGACACTACTTCATGGCCATGAACGGTTGTGGTTTGTATTACAGGTGGTGGTCATGATACAGTGTCGTTGTTTCACAAAGATGACGATGACTGCCAACAACAAAAATACCCCCTTTTTCCCTCGGCCATTTGGCGACACTAATGTAGCAAACTTGTTCGATCGCACGACTTTACATTGACGACAAGTAACAGCTTCAAGGATGCTACACTTCTATTGTCATGTTCACCTTCACTTAGGACACAACTCCCACTCGAACAAAACATGTAAAGACTTCACGGAATCGGAAAACATTGTGACCAGGATATCCACCCATGACCGAACATGCAAAGACTATCGGGACTGTAGTCATGTTTCCTCAATAGTGGATACCGCAAATACAGTTACTTACTATTCACACTTTGTGGACAATGCGGTCAACTGTTAAAATGAGTGGGTATTATGGTAGTTTTGTGTACATGGATATTCGAGAAGCTCGAAGGTCAGAACGTGGATAAAAGGGAATAATTCGTAATAAAAATAGGCCCCGAAAATGAAGTGGTGTAAATTATGTCCTCGTGTGGGACCCTCCCACAACAAAAAATCTTCGAAGATTGGTGCGAGTGTTAGGCTAAGCGAAACATAGTTGATTCATAGGGATGATGTGCGGATCAAAAGATGTTTGGCGGTTTTGGGACAAATGGATAATTTCTATCAAGGAATAAGTGTAATTTAATGACAATTTTTGAGTGTGTCGAGCACATATAGACAATGCTGAGAATGAGAATGATGCATATGTCCGGTCATCGGCGTTCAAGCCGAATGATGCATGCGAGGTCCCGCCGTGATTGGGGGATTCAAGAAGCTCCGCCAAGAAGTTGGGGGGGCTTCAAGAATATCTCAACGCACATTTAAAAAAGTTGAGCGTCGTCGAGAAGTTGACCAAACGATATCGAAACATCGATATGGTTTGTGACACGTGTCCGGTCATTCTGGAAAGTGGTCGCAGTTGTCAAAAACTTCAGGATCGGGACACTGAAAGTCGGAGCACTTGGCGAAAATGTTCTCGACCAAACAAAGGAAAACCTTGAAGTCCCTGCGTGGTGGGCCATGAATGCAAGTACAGATTTGTCCACTCTTGAGTTTTACGGACTCGTATATGTCAGAGATGTAATACATCTCCCCCTTTTAGCCGCAACGTCTCGACGCGCTATGAGACGTAGGCCGGTGACGGCGGAAGTAGCCATCGATCAGATGATCGACATCCTGGAGGCTGTCATAGGGTTCCCAACTGTTGAGTGCGGTTTCGTAGCCATGCCACTTGACCAGATACTCTGTCCGTTTTCCACAACATCGATTTCCGAAGATATCTTCAATCATATACTCCGTATCCCCGTGCACTTGTACAGGAGGTGGAGGCATGCCATCTCTACCTGGGAAGCTTTGACTGAGGTCCCTTTAGTTCTTGATCTTGCTGATGTGGAAGACAAGGTGGATCTCCATGCTGTTACGGAGTCAAAGTCGAGCGACAGATCGAGTTTGCATTTGCTCAACCTCAAACGCTCCCAACCAGCGTGGTTTGAGCTTGGTGAAGTCCTCTCCTTGGAGATTGATGTTTGTCGAGCTAAGGAGGGTGCAATCATAAGCCCTGAACACGTCATCGCTGCGATATCGGTCGACTGTCCACTTCATGGCTGCTAGTGTTCTTGCGAGAGTTTGTCGTGTTTCCTCCCGAATCCTTGTTAAGTCCTGGCGGTGGATGCCAACCGGGGGAATGTTACACTAACTCTGCAATCCTATTCGTGTAGTGGGATGTTTGCCACACACTACCTCGAATGGGATTTTACCCGTTGCTGTGGAAATGGCAGAGTTGTATGCGATTTTGGCGGTCGGCAGTTTTCCTGCCCACTTAGTACAGTGTGGCTCGCATAAAGTTTGGACACGTTGTTTGAGCGTTTGGTTGGTTCGATCGGTTTTTCCGTCGGTCTGAGGGTGGAATGCCGTCGACAGTTGGATCCGACTGCCGTAGCATGTCATACATTCTCACAAAAAATGGCTTGTGGAGCTGTCGTCTCTGTCGTTGATGATGGTACGTGACACTCTATGCAGCCGTACAATCTAGTTTAGAAATAGTAGCGCTATTCCTTCTGCGGTGACGGTGGTCTTTGTCGGGATGAGGTGTGCCATTTTGGAAAATCTATCCACCACAAGGAGGATGGCATCATACCCCTTGGGGGTGGCAAGCAATCTCATCACGAAGTCCATGTTGATATCGGCCCACTGTTCTGTTGGAACTGGTAGGAGTTAAAGTAGACCAGGTTGCCGCCTGTGACGAGATTTTTTATCTCTGATAAGTGTCGTACTATTTGCAGAAGGCCGCCACGTTAGTATGCATATTTTCCCACCAGTAGTATTTTGCCAATTTTTTTAGCGTTTTGTCCTTGCCGAGGTGTCCACCTCGACCGATGTCATGGAATTCCTGAAATAGCATACATTGTAACTCCTCATTGAGAGGAACGATGACCTCGTAAGTATATTGACGTCGCCAATAGGGGTTGTCAAACCAAAACTTGGTTTTGTCATACCTACCTATCTCCTCGTAACTGTTCACAAACAGCCTCATGAGGTACGGGTCTCATTCGACGAGAAGCATAGTAATATCAACCATTAGATCCGGTCATCGAGCTTGAGCATCCGCTGGATTTGTTTTTCCAGGCCGGTACTCGATGTTGCAATCAAGTTTGGACTAGAGGAACTCCATGTATCGAGTTTTTCAATGGTTTAGATTCTGCTGGATCTTGCGATATTTCAGGGCATGATGGTCGGTACAGACGATGCATCAACAACATTGCAGGTAGCACCGCCATGTCTTGAACGCGTGCACAACTGCAAGCATCTTCTTTGTGTGCACCGCGTAGTTCAACTCTAGCCCGCATAGCTTTCTTGACACGTACACAACCGGTTGTTCTCCACCGCTGTGTCTTCAAGGAGAACGGCTCCGATGGCTCGCTCAAACGCATTGACGGCCATGATGTAGTCCACCTTTGGATCCATCAGTCGTAGGGCTTGCACCAAGGTCAGATAGTTTCTCAATGAGTTAAACATTTCTTGTTTGTTGTCCTCACAATTCCACTCGGTGGTCTTCTGGGTGAGATCGGAGAGAGGCACTGACACCCGAGCATTATCCTTTACAAACCGATGGTAGTAGTTATAAAAGTCCAAAAATACCTAGACATCCCAAACATTTGTAAACATTGGCCAATTAGCGACCGCCTCCCCTTTATCCGGATCCATGGCGATCCGCCCGCCGCCGATGATGTGGCCCTAAAGCTTGATCAAATTGCAACCAAAGTCGTACTTCGAGAGTTTTCCAAACAACTTATCTCTATATAAAACCTCAAGAATGTTTCGAAGATGTCCATTGTGCTTCTCCGAGATGCGGCTGTACACCATGATATCATCGAGATACATGACGACAAAGTCATCGAGGTACGGGCGGAAAATGTTTTTCATTGCCACCTTAAATTATAGTGGGGGTGATTGGGAGTCTAATCAGCATAACAATGAGCTTGAAGTACCCGTATCTTGTGTAGAATGTGGTCTTCTCGATGTCTCACTCCTTGAGAAGTGTGAGCCACTCTCCCTGTTTTAGAATGGTTGCAAGTTCGAGAAGCTCTCCCTTACTCACAGAACTTTTGTGGAAATCTACATCTTTGCTGTAGATAACCTTAATAGCTCCTTGGTCCCACATTCTATAAGCTCTGTACACGATTCCATAGCCGATGTAAATACACCTTCATGCTCTTGCATCAAGTGTTCCAGGACCCTCACTGGTCTGGACCTTGACAAAGCCAGTGCAACCAAACACCTCGAGATGGGTGGCGTCCGGCTTCTTGCCTGACCATGCTTCTCAAGTCGTCTTCAGCTGTTGTGTCTTCTTCTTCTTCTTCTTCTCCTTCGAAGAGCTGCTGCAGGTGTGAGGTTCACAAAATAGGTAGCCGTGCGTGCTGCTTCAGCCTAGAACCTAGGAGGCAACTTGGCGTCAAAGAGTATACACCTTGTCATGTCCAAGAGGTTCTGGTTCATCCTCTCTGCTACGCCGTTGGTTTGAGATGAGTAGGGAGTAGTTTTTTGGTGTTCAATGTCCTGTGTCTTAAGCCACTCCCTGTAGGCTTCATACTCTCCCCCATTTTCCGTCCTGAATACCTTCACCTTCTCTCCATTCTATCGCTCAATCACAGTGACAAGGCTTGTAGATTCTCCTTGACCTCACTTTTTGTTTTGAGAAAGTATATCCAGACCTTGCGGCTGTTGTCATTGATTCATGTGAGGAAATTTCTGTTACATCCATTGGACGGTATGCAAAAGGGACCACACACATCAGAGTAGATGAGGTCAAGGGGTGCAAGAGCACACGTGCCATTGCGCTGGAAGGGTTTCTTCTTTGCCTTGCCTTGAAGGCATGGCTCACACAAGATCCCGGCTTCCTCTGCCTCATCACCTAGCTCTATCCCATGCACTAGCTCCTGCTTTCTCATGAGAACCAATGTGCGATGAGCCACGTGCTCCAAGCACCTCATTGTCCGTCCTGAATGCCTTCACCTTCTCTCCAGTCTGTCGCTCAACCATAGCGGCAAACACTTGTAGATTCTCCTTTACCTCACTTTTCCTTTTGAGAAAGTATATCGAGACCTTGCAGCTATTTTCATCGATGCATGTGAGGAAATCTCTGCTACCTCCATTGGACAGTATGCAAAAGAGACCACACACGTCAGAGTGGATGAGGTCAAGGGGTGCAAGAGCATGCGTACCATTGCGCCTGAAGGGTTTCTTCTTTGCCTTGCCTTGAAGGCATGGCTCACACAAGAACCCGGCTTCCTCTACCTCATCACCTAGCTCCATCCCACGCACTAGCTTCTTCTTTCCCATGAGAACCAATGTGCAATGAGCCACGTGCTCAAAGCGCCTATGCCATACGTTCTCAGAGGATGTGCACTGGCTGGAATGAATAACCCCGGTGGCTGTATTCGCTTGCATTTTTGTTGCTGAATCTTCCACTACCACTGCTTCCGCTGCTCCAACATGTCCCTCATCATCAAAATCAGTTTCTCTGCTCTCCCGATCATCAATGTCCGCCAAAGATTCAGCCCTTGATGTTGTCATTTTGGTGTGCAAGACGCAGAGTCCATCAACGCGAGGAACCTGCACAACAACCTTCTTGCAAGAGTAGGGAATGTTGATAGACTTGCGTTGTGGGCTTGACACATCATTATCCTAGTGTCAAGGTGACAGACCAACCATGTAGCTTCCAAGAAGCTATGGACTTTCTTTCTTGGAAACATCCATAACAAACAAGATGTGCGTGCGGCCATGATTGAACTCATGACCTCTCACTTGGCCAAATCAACAAAATGGCTAAATCAAGCATTCACCCACATGGTGTAATCAAAGGTTGTATCTCACATGAGACAGAGAATAGTTGAGTCACACCACAACGGATCCAAGGATCATAGCTCCACAAGGGACAGGGCATTCCTGATCCTTCCTACAATACTGAACAAGGGGCAAAAAATTCAACACTTTTCAGATACGTGGATCTGATGATAGCCGCTATGTTGATCAATTTTGTTGATTTTTTGGGCCCCAAGGAGTTGTTCAAAACGTTCATCTACTTACGGAAGGAGGTATCGGTTCTTGATGGTGATGTTGTTCAACACTCGGTGGTACGCGCACATCCACATCTGTCCTGTTTTAGTTTTCACAAAATGTACTTGTGTTGCGTAATGTGACATGGAGGGTCGGATGAACCTCTACCCAAGCATCTTATCCAACTGTTTTCTTAGTTCAGTCAGCTCATGATCACTCATCCTATAGGTTCCTTTCACCGTCGGTCTGATGCCCGGCTTCAGGTTTATCTGATGGTCGATGTTGCATTGCGATGGTAACTCTGGAGGCATTTTGTTGGGGAAAACCCCTTCTAAATCTTTGATGAGCTCCGCAAACTCTTGAGGAACGGCTACAAAGTTCTTGGTGTTGATGCCATAGGTTTTGCTTCGGTAACTATGATTTCTTCCGCCTCCCCTGCTTCCACGTGGACTAGGCACGGTTGAGCTCTGTGTTTCAGGTATCACTTGGCCACGTCCAGAGATACCGGTTGGCGTTCTGTGGCTGTCGCAACTTCCTCTGTTGCTTCCACCTCTGCTGGCTTCTGTAATTGCTGATGCGTTGTGGGTCGCTCGACCAGGGGTAGGTGTCACTTTGTGCCATCAATACAAACATAGATTGCTTCGTTTCTCTTGTCGACCCGCAAATTATGCCGGTACAGGAAATCTCGCCCGAGGATGATTCTGAGATCGCTCATTCGGCAAGTCCTCCAGACCATTAACGACCTCTAGATCTCTGATTTACAGCCGGAGTGGTTCTCGAAGTCGACGGATCTATAGTCGTTCATCAACGGTTTTTCCTTGAAAAACTCCCTGTTTGGTCTACATACCCAGCTTCCGAACCATGTCATTGCTAAAAAACAAGCTTTGAGAGGCTCCTCTATCTAGTAGTGCCGGTACCGTTCTACAACGTTTACAACCCCGCGGTTGCACTCATATAAGTATCGCCGGTTGGTCGTCCTCGTACCCTTCATAGAAGTTTGCGATCTTAGGAACCCTCTCAGCCGCTCAGTTGGGCGATCACTCGGCGTAGATTTGTTTCCACCGCATAGGAACCTTGCCATCTACTCCTGTCCCGTCTCATTTCCCAAATCCTCACTTTTCCTTTGCGACTTCACCCCCTTTTTGGCTTGCCGTTTTCAGCAGTCGCGTGAAATATGACCAGGTTTCCCGCAAGTCTAGTAGAGTCATTGATTGCGTTGATCGACGGAGTCGATCTCCATCAAAGAAAATGTTTGTGTCGACTACGACTTTCCTCTGCCACGATAAGGATTGTGTCTTTGGGGTGGCCAGTCATTGAATTCCTGCATCCGAGCATTGTAATCGTCGTTGTCGATGTAGTGGATTGATGCTATCATTCGAGAAAGGTCATCCTGGATGCCAAACTTGGCGATTGCGCGCCAAATATCTCACTTCAAGCAGTTGCTATAGTAGAAGCACAGTTCTTCCAGAACGATATCGCTATTAGTGATGATTTTGCAGAAATTTTGGGTGTGACCTGCCATGCTGGACTGTTGACATAGACGTGGGAGTCTGTACCATGCGTCAGATTTCTCGATTTGCTTCCCAAAGCTTGGTACTGTAGCGTGTGCGAAGTCACACATGCTTTCGGTGGCATTAGAGAGTCGTGCCATGTCGGATTGATCTGCTTGAGAGGTAGTATGCCTGTAGTAGATGATGTGAATGCGGTCTTGAGAGCCGTTGATGCCGCTCCGCCGGTCTCCTGCTGTAATTGGATGGTCTTTAGATCGGACCACCAGGTCAAAGCTTTGTCACGCAAAAGTGAGACTGCGAGGTCAATTATCTTTTTATCATTGTTGAACCCAGCAATGGTGAAGCACACCTCCAAAATCATTAGCCACATCTTGACTGTTGGTCCCTTGGAGTTTGTGGGATCGAACGGCTCAGGATGTGTCAGCCAAAATTAGGGTTCAAACAAGAGTTGCAAATTTCTCTCGGTGAACACTACTTTGTGCGCACGAGGAAGTCAAAGCTCCTCCATCTCCGCATTGAGTTGTTGGAGTGGATTGGTGTTGAGGCTTTTGAGTCCCGATAATTTCTGGTATAGGTTTTCGTTGATTCGCACTTGTCGGTCGGTGCCCGACTGCGCCAAGGTCATCCCAATGGACTGCGGCGTGGATGAAGGGTTTGCCGAGCCCGAGGGGTCCATCGCCGGATTGGCCATCGGGTTCGTCGGTACTGCACCATTCACTACGAAGGTTGTCAATGCAGCCTGGTTCACCTAGAGAGCGTTGTTGTTTGCATGCCACTGATCCACCATCGTTGGAGTAGTCATCGAGGACTGCTGCTCGACGCTGTGTACGCTCGCTCTATTCACTCTTGTCGTCGCAAAGTCTGCAATCTTAAAAATGGTGGAAATATGCTGAGGACCCGTGCGAGGTTGTCACCAGGTAGTTAATGCATCGGTTGCCCCTCCAACGCTAGTGTGCTCTGATACCAAGTGTTATGCCGAGTGGAACGTAGGTGGTTCACAGGGATGAGGTGCGGGACAAAAGATGATTTGGGATTTTGGGAAAAGTGGATAATTTGTACTAAGCAGTAAGTTTAATTCAATGAAAAGTTTCAAGTGTGTCGAGCACATATATAGGATGTTGAGAATGAAAATGAGGCATAATTTGGGTCATCAGCGTTCGAGCCGGGCGACACATGCTAGGTCGCGCAGTGAGTGAATGATTCAAGAAGCTCCGCCGAGAAGTCGGGGGGCTTTGAGAATATCTTGACGCTTCCTTACAAAAGCCAAGTGTTGCTGAGACATCGACCAAATGACATCGAAACATCAATATGGTTCATGAAACTTCTGTTCGGCAATTGTGGAAAGTGGTCGAAGTTGTAAAAAGTTTTGGAACAGGACACCGGCGGCCGGGGCAGGTGGCCAAAATTCCCTCGGCCGAACGGCAGAAAAATCGTGAAGTCGGCGCGTGGTGGGCCATGAACGTAAGAATAAAAATACCCACTCATGAGTTTTAGGGACTTGTGTACGTCAGGGACGTAGTAGGAGGGGGGGTCGAGGGCGGTGAGGTGACAAGACGAGGGGACTGGGAGAAATAGAAGGCAAGTCTCCAAGAGGAGAGAAAAATGAGGATGACGAGAGAAGGAGACCCAACCCCTTCTCATGCTCGTCCGCCCTTTGTTTTGACGAGGGAAGGGGATGAAACCCTCACGATTCATTGCTCCCTCACCCTCTCATCATCCAGTCGCTACAAACAACAAAAAAAAAGCGCTCGCCATCTCGTCCTCCTCATTGACCTGTCGTCCTAGTCCCCCTTTTTTTTCCGAGGGATAGGAGCATGACAAGGACTAGGGCGAGGACTAGGACAAGGCCGAGGATGAGGCCAAGGATGGGGATGGACGAGGACTAGGTCGCAGATGACAAGGGCGAGAGCGGGAGGATGAAATCATGAGAACGGGAGAACGCGGGTGGATGATGGGAAAAATGAATTGACGTCTCCCCTTCTTCCCTCGCTGCCATTTTCCACCCTCTCCTACTCCTCGGCCTCGTCGTTGCAAAATACCTTTTTGGGGTCACATCCAAGCCCCCACTTTGCACAGCACGTACACACGTACTGTTTGCAGCACCTCCCCATTTCAGTCTGGTCTAGGGCGTACCGTATTGCCGCCAAAATTTGGAAGGGTTTTTGAGAAGGAATATTTTTTCACCTTTTTTCAACCTACCGGGTATGAATTATGGGCCGGTGGCTAGTAAGCTTGCCTAGGAATCGCCCTGGTAAATTCGAAACGTACCATTCGAGTCCCGCATGGGACTCCTTCTGCGGCCTCGACGGTGGGTCGGTTGTCGAGTTCGGAGCTTCAAATTCGGAGCTCAAACCAACGACGCCGATTGCACTTGCTTATCGGGCGGTTGAGCGGTGCTCTCGGCGTAGAGCACCTCTCCACCCTAGTTGCGCGTTGGCTGGCTGTGCGCACCCAGCAGTCGCAGCGCGCGTTGGTCTGGTGCCCGACGCGCTGAGCACCGGTGCTCTCCACGGCCGCGAGCTTCAGCACCTCTGCAGCCATGGAGGTGGTAAAGCTCGCGGCCGCGCACCTTGTTCTCAGTTTACGCTTTACACTTCCACCTTGCCATGGATTCACCCAACACCATTACGTGCTACTTCGGCAAGTGCTCTCGCGAGGAGCGCTTTGCCCATGTCGAACGCGAAGTTTCGCGGCTTCCTCCCCATGTGCCAACGGTAAAGCGCCCCGTCGGCCGTCCACGCAAACAACCAGTCGTCCGCGACGTCCTTGGTACGGCGGGGCAGTCCTCTCGCCCTACCGGTTCCTCACCCGAGGCCTCTAGCACCAACACCGCGGCCTCATCTAGCCGGGTAGCCGCTACCGCCAAGCGTGGCGGCTACACGAATTGGATTGGGAGAGGCCACTTCCAACGCATTGACGACGCGGTGCGGCAATGCAACAACATCAATGCCGCAATCAAGCATCTCCAACGGGTGTGGCGTGGCCCCGGCAAACATTGCGTCTACGACAAGCTTGCGGCGTCAACGGTGTACGGATGGTATGAACGCCGCTCGCGGACCCCACGGCCGCACATCATGGACGCCGTGCGCAAGGCTCCCTCGGAGCCTCTCCCGGATGGAGCCCCGGATGCCGCGCTTCCGCCCGGCATGCGCGGGCGTCGTGGATTCCGTGACCGCCACCCCATCGTGGTCAAGGAAGCCATGGAGGAGCTCGAGCGTCTTCGGGGCATCGGTGTCCCCATCTGCTCGTTGACGGCGCAATCCGTCATTCGCGGCATCGTTGAAGACCATTGCGCCGAGGAGTTGCATGAAAACGGCGGCGTCATCTCGTTCGGCAAAACATGGGTGCACGAGTTCATGGAGAAGGACTTGGGGTGGTCATGGCGCGCGAGGACAACGACGGCACAAAAACTCCCGGTTGACTATGAGGCACGCGTCCGCGAGTTGATGCTTCTCCTCGCGGGCATCGTGGCGGGCTTCAACATGACGTCGGCGTTCGTGGTCAACGCCGACCACACTGGCGTCATGGCGGTGCCATCCCGCAACAAAACATGGGCACCGGCGGGGAGCAAGGAGGTCGCCATCGTCGGTGCCGACGACAAGCGGCAATTCACCGCCGTCGTCGGCTCCTCCATGGACGGCGACATGTTGCCGATGCAGGTAAGAAGGTTCCCCGCAATTTCCATGCCCACGGTCCCACGGTCGTCACCTAATCCGCGGTTTTCCCCACATGTGCAGGTCATTTTTTCTGGAATGACTGCAACTGTGCAACCCGCCGGCCCGCATGCCGCGAAGGCCAAGGAGTTAGGGTGGCATCTCACCCAAACCCAGAACCACTGGGCTAACGAGATGACCACGCGCGAGTGGTTCCGCCATGTGTTGAACCCGTGGTACCGGCGCAAGTGCACCGCCTTGGGAAAGGAGCCCGGCGCGGAGTCGTGCATCGTGCTCCTTGACGCATGGCGCCCGCAATGCACCGATGCATTGCGGGCATGGCTAAAAGAGACGTTTCCGTACGTCGTTCCTGTGTACATCCCGGCGGGTTGCACGTCAAAGGTGCAGCCCGCCGACGTTGGCCTCCAACGGCCGTTCAAGTCCTACATCACGGAGCGCTTTGCGCAATGGATGACACAAGAGAGCAAGGAGAATCCCCGCATGCGATTCCCCCTCAAACAGATGAAGCAAAACATGCTAGGGTGGATGTGGGAGTCCTGGCTTAGGCTCAAAGACATGAAAGAGACCATCAAGAGCACATGGTCGACTTGCGGCTATGATGCAATCTTCACACTGGAATTGCAAGTCATGGCTTTGCGGCGCTGTTTGAGCCGCGGACAGTTCTTAGGAGATGCAGCCCTGCCTGATGATGAGGAACATGCTAGCTTGTAGTTTCTGTTAACCATTTCATGTGTGTACTCCCATTCCCTATGTGTCCAGACACCCCCCCCCCCCTCCCAACTCGTCGGTAACTCGCCACCCCCTCTTAGACGTCACTCGCGAACGCGAGCACACACGCCGGCAGAACGAAGCGACGCACGCACGCTGCCGGCGTGCCGGCAAATTAATTTCGCGACCGCGCAAATTCGACAAGGCTCGAACCAATTTTTGGACCGGAATAAAACAAGGAATGTCCAAGGAATTTCCGCCCGGTGGCTAGTGTGGCCAAACACATTAATGGGCCGGTCCCGAAAAAGTAATAATTAATTAATCTCTGAATTTTGGCGGCAATACGATATTTAGGTTTGAGTTTCAATTGTAGGGAGTCTTTTACCATCCAATTAAAAGCTCACAAAATACCTGAATATCTGTTTTTCTAGCAAGAGAAGCTTTCCGAAATAATGGACGCATCATTATGGAAATTCAAAGTCTGGCATGCTGACGTGGCTCCCTTTCTGAATACTTCACATTTTGGAGTGCCCTTTAAGAAAGTGATAGATTTGCATTTCCCCACTTTTGCCTGCCCCTCCAGGAAGTTGACAGTTTTGCATGTCCCTACACAAAGCTGACATTCTTGCGTGCCCCACCAGAAAGTTTACATTTTTGCATGCCATCTTAGAAATCTAACATTTTTGTGTTCCCCAACAGGAAACTGCAATTTCTGTGTGCCCTTTTCAAAACCCTACAAAAAAAGGTCCTTTCCTTGGTTGGGACTTTATGCGATGGAGCCTGCCTTCGAATCTAGCCACAAAACTAGCAAAAATAAAGGACCTCAAATACACAAGCCAATTGAGTATGCCGCGCAAAAATATGGCGCGCAACTTTTGAGATTGTTGGAAATTATTGCTGGAGACGATTTCCAATATTTACCAGCTGCACCCTTCATTTGGTGGCAATTGCTCCACCCACGTAACTATGGGTGAGGCTGGAAAATCATTGGTTTTGTGGAGTTTGGATTTCAACGACCGAAAACGATCGTTGAAATTCCTGTCCCAGAGGATTCGGGCTCACATTTGTCCAGTTTGTCATCGCTCGGCCCTCCAAGTTCTTATGTTCAACAATCATAACGGGACCCATAGAGACACTGTTGCATAATACTTACTTTGGGCTCCAAAACAAACTGTAGTTTTCAGTCTGAACGACCTTGTACAGATTTTCCTCCAAATGACACCACTTTGTTACTCCAAGCAGATCATGGATAGTTCACAAGTTTTACACCGATTGAAACGTGGGTGGTTCACAGGGATGAGGTGCGGAGCAATAAACAATTTGAGGAATTCAGATGAATGGTTTAGTTGTATTACCCTACTGATCGATAAATTCAAGATTAATTGTTTTTGAGTTGGTTGGACTTGAACAAATTTGTTTTTTTCTCAATGAATTCATTCAAATCGCCAAAAATACTACTTCTTTCTCCATCAAATTCAAAAGGCTCTTGTCGGTGCCTGTCCATGTCTTAATCTATGTTTCATTTTATCGTTGTGAGGCGACATTGTCTGTTTTAGACCGAGGATCGCGTTCACACTCGACCAAATATTTTTTTGGGTCCCTTTTGCTACAGATGCGATCGCGAATCTGACAGCCAAGCGTCAGTAACGGCGCGCCGCTGTCAGAATGAGGCCTGGGTGAGACCTCTTCAGTGATGAGCTTGAAGTTTCGAGCCCATTGGAGAGGTGATGGGTGACCATTTTGGCACGTCCGCTTAGGTATCAACCCGCTCAGCAGTTTAGCGGTTTTTTTTCCCACTACGGTTAATGTGCCAAAACCGGTCCGCGGCATTACCACTACCGCCACACCCGAGTCGCCAATGCGGAATACCTGATGAGGTATGACCGCTCGACCTGATGGACTGGTGCGCCTGCCAGACCCTAGCGGTGCACAATACGGGTAAACAGCCGCACCACCAAGTGAGAAGGCTACGAGCACCCACCAATCTCTCTCTGCGATTCCCACAGCCTAACCAGACAATGCATGCTAGCCCCCATGGACACCTTCACCTGTACGGCTTTGGCAACCTGGTTTTTTCTCCACCATGTGTGCCTCATGCATAACAAATTCAACTTCCTACTCTTGGCTGCCCTGCGTCGACGACATTTTGAGGCCAGAGGGCGAAAGAGGATGAGGTCCATGTGGACCCAACCTCGAGACAACAAGCGCATCCCAACATGGCTGACAACAAGACGAGACAGTTGCTTGAAGCGAGCAGTCTGCGTGTCGCCAGCCTTGTTCGACTTTATCGTGGAGGAGCTGCGACCTCTCCTTTAGAGGAGGGACACCGACTTCCGTTTTGCCATTATCGTGGAGGTCCATGTGGCCATCTCCCTCACACATTTAGCGTCAGGCCTCACCTTCAGTGGCATCGCAAACTATTTTGAGGTTGGCAAGTCGACGGTTGTTGGAATTTGCCACGACTTTTTACTTGCACTTTGCCACATCTTCAAGGACGTCTACATCCAATGGCCTACGCATGACTGATTCCAACAGATGGAGCGTGAGTTTTGGTGCATGTGTCTCACTGAGAGATGTATAGGTGCCATTGATTGGTCCCCACGAGCATAAGGATTCTTGCTACTGCAACAAGGGATTCTACGATGTGCTTTGACAAGTGGTGTGTGATGCCCACTGCATTATCTGGGATTACCACGTTGGCTGGGCCGGCTCTATGCATGATTGGAGATTGTTCACCAAAGCAACCGTGTACAGCCGCATCATGAACGGTGATCTGCTGAACTACAAGCTCATCGGTGGTGCAGCATATCCCTGTCGGTTGTACATGCTCCCTCCATACAAGTTCGCCGGTATCGATGTTCAGCCATGGAAGAATCACTTCAACGTGAAGCAGAGCGGCACATGTATGGTGATCGAGCGTACCTTTGGGATGATGAAGTGTCCATGGAGGATTCTGGTTATGCGAATGGAGCATGAGCTCTGTAATGTACCAGTTGTGGTGACATCATGCATCATCTTGGAGAACATGTGCCAGATTCATGGAGATGTCTTTGATTTAAGCTGATATGATGAAGTGAAGCAAAGCACCCTATCCATGATACCACAGTCAACCGTGGAAGCGGCCGCCATGGCCTCAGCCTTGCAGGATATTGCACCAGTTGGTGGTGAATCACTTGTTAGGAAGACTACTCGTGGAGCGAGTCATGCCATTGCAGGTGGCCTTGATAGGCAGTACAAGCAAGCATTGATGGGAGGGGATGAGCTAGCACAGCGGATGTGGAGGACGCACTTGGAGCACCGTGGTAGGGAGTGAACTATGCATGTACACGTTCACATTACTACATGTTTTGTAGATCATTTCTTACGTAAGGAATAAATTCTTCATCCATCATGGAACACAATGTGCATTACACAATTCACATTGCAATTGAATATTTGTCCTTTGCCACCATTGCACAACCTGAAAACAGATTCTAATGTCCGTGGATTCATTCCAAAGTTGTCCTACTTTCCTTCCACTATTGTCCATGCATGGAACATAGCAGCCAAATTCTACCATTTTTAACATGACATAGAATGATGTTAGTTCACATTTCAAGTATTAAACCACATAATCACATACAATCTCCTTTCGAAGTGACTAGCTGATGCATTGGTCCATTCATAGAATAATTTAGACACTGCGACAGTCAGAACAGAAACACACTCATGAAACCTATACATCATCATCTAGGGTCTCCTCACTAAGTATGTTTATCCCTAGTGCTGCCTCTACTTCTTCAGCCTCCGCCTCGAAGTCACCCTCAACCTCCTCGGCCTCTTTTTCCACCTCTCCCTCATATACCCCGTAATCTTTACCCCTCACTTCCCAAGCCATTCCAGTGCCAGTTTTTCTCTCCCAAGCACTTGCCTTTTTGAAACTGCCCATGCCCTGCCCCATGCCCCGGCCCAAGCCCTGCCCAATGCCCTGCCCCATGTCCATGCCCATTCCCATACCCATGCGTGTGTCCTGGCACATGCTCGATTCCTTGCCCTGGGTCATGACCTGCGCCATGCCCTGCCCCGTGCCCTGCCCCGTGCCCTGGCCAGTGCCCTTCTCCATGCCTTTGCCCATGCCCTCTCTCATGTCCTGGCCAGTGCCGAAGCCCATGCCCTCCCCCATTCCCTCCCCCATGCCCTGCCCCGTGCCTCCCCTCATGCCCTCCCCCATGCCCTCCCCTAGGCCCTGGCCCATGCCCCATCCCCTGATCTGGCCAATCCCCTGCCCTATTCTCTGTGCCAGCCCATGGCCCATGCTCTGCCCAATAGTCTGCCCCATACCCCTGCCTGCGGTATGCCCCTTGTTCTATGAACCACCCTCTTCCATGCCCTCCTCGATGCCACTCCCCATGCCCGGCCCCATGCAGTCACCCATGGCCTGCCCCATGCCCTGCCCCATGCCCTGCCCCATGCCATGCCCCATGCCCTACCCCATGCCCTGTCCCATGACCTGCCCCATGCCGCCCGCCATGCCCTGTCCCATGCCGTGCCCCATGCCCTGTCCCATTCCCTGCCCCTTGCCCTGCCCCATGCCATCCCACATGCCCTCCCCCATGCCCTGATCCATGCCGCCCCCCATGGCCTTCCCCATGCCCTGCCCCATGTCCTCTCTCATGCTCTTTGCCTCGGCCAAGCCTTGACCGCTGCCTTGCTTCACGCGCAAGCCAGTGCCCGGGGCCTTTCCCATGGTCATGCCTGATCCCCTGGCCAAACCCTGTACCATGCAGTTTGCTATGCCCAAACCTTTGTCAAGCCCCATGCCTGATGCCTGGCCAGAGGACGTTCCAAAAGTGATGTCCAAGCCCATGCCTGAGGCAGACCCCGTACTCATGCCCATGCCCTTTCGCCATGTCCATGCCCATGCCTGTGCACCTGGTTGCGCCCATGCCCTGCCCCATGCCTATCCCTTGGCTCAGGCCCATCGACCCCATATTTCTGGGGCCCTCTTCCTGGGCAGCTGCATTCCACACGACATCCCATCCGCCGCTTGACATGACGCCTGCCATGCCCATGCCTGGGCTGTGGCCTACGCCGATGACCCATAAACTCTGTGATGCCTTGTGCTGTTGCCGCATGTTCAAGGCTAGGAGGTCAAGCACCCGACTGCCCATGACCTCGATCGAGTGCTGTTGTGACTCGGCTATCTGTATTAGGGCCTGCATCACCGGATCACCCTCATTACCCTGTCAAGAACGCCGACCGCTGTTGCTGCCTTGTCCCACCGATCCATCAATTCCACTGCCATCCATGGCCCTGTTCCCGTACTGTGGCCTGTTTCCATTTACCTGGTGCAGCCACTCGTACCAAGGTGGTATTTCGTAACACTCGGAGTCACTTAGCAATATCCTGTGGCGCAGTTTGACGTACTGTTCTTGCAAGTCCTTCATCTTCGACCATGTGGCATGGTAAGACCGCTGCCAACTGACTGGTATGTCTCGAAGCTTCTCCCATAGCATTTCCTACTCTGAAGAGCCCTGCTCTTTGCCTACTCCATCCAGTCCGTGTCGAGCTGGTATCACATCTTGGTGATTGCGACCTCCTCGGCGGTGTCCCATGGGATACCATCACGCTCCCCTGAAGAGGATGTTAGCATACCAGACAATGGCCGCCCCGAAGACGCAGATGTCTGGGGCTCGTCCGATGCACCGGATGCCCCTGCGGCAGCTGTCATGGCCGGTGGTGTCTCGCCGGAACTGCTGAAGAAGGCGGTGCCACCACTGGACTGGGGCTTTGGAGATCCTCGCCATCACCCTGCCGTGGTGCTGGGCTTGTTGCAGAGGACGAACTGGTGATGAGTGGCTTCTTGTACGTCGGCGGGCATGGAGGAGACATCATGCTTTTTGTGGTGCCAAGCTGAGGCCGTATGGGCAATTGTTTTGCCAAGGATGCTTGAGTTGCACCCACAACCATGCTACCTTGCTGATGAGCTGTATGTGGCGGGTGTGGATGTGATGAACCGGCCTTTAGGGTAGGAGAAGCTGCTGCCGTGGCTGAGGGAGCAGGTTTTGCATGATGTAGGGGTGCGGCTTCTGCATCCGCGCCCTCTTCACCCCTGCCATGCATAGATCTGAATACTGTGGGCAGCTCCTTCACAAACTGGACGCCATCATCTGTCATGCCAAGCCTCCGGACATTGTCAAAGGACCTCTGCACGTTGGCGTTGGCTAGGCAAAGGCGCAAGATTGGCTGGCACTCTGAGTCGGTGTCGTCGGCATGCTGTTGTGTCGGACCGGCCATTGTCATTGTCGCGATTGACGGCCCTTGAAACAGCCTAAGATTTGGAGGTGAATGCACAAATGGCACATCACGGACGACGGTGATGGCCATCCGGTGACGGACCCCTCGGCAAACCATCCATCCCTCACTATTTTCCGTCAAGACGATATCTGGTGTGATGGGAGGCATTGAACGACAAGCTCACATCAACAAAGACCTGTACTAGAAGTTTGCAGGACTCTAGAGCATCAACACCTATCTCATCCAGTAGCTTGACACGATGGAGGAGCTATGAGACTGACATGCCAAGAAGCAATGCTCAACAGCGGAAATCTTCAATCCTCAAGTGAATCTAAAATTTGACAAGCGCTCCTTCAACCGTTTTATCCTGCAAACTCATATGGAACGATGGTCAGGATGGGGCTGATGCATTTGGAGGTTTACTTCACTGTTTTTGGGGTAAAAAACTATTAAGATAAAAAGGACCATGCGGCCTCACTTTGCGTGGCACGACTTTGAGTTGTTCTGATCTAAAAATCATCCAACCTTATAAAGAGATTGGTGGGGCCGATCCAACGGCTCACACAATTGCTCTCACATCCTCAACCACAAGCGTTCTATCATTAGGACAGATCAATTCTACGTGTCACAAATCCGTGACTTTAAAGGAGTTTTGGAATGACTCCACATGCGCCACTCTCACCCATGTTGGAAAAATGAAAGAGAAGTCTGACACAGTACAGGCTTCAACGCCTACGTCAGTAGTTCAGTGTGGCAGAGTAGACGCAACACCTTTTCAAAATCATCACCGACAGCAACCACGTCCCTGACAAGCTCTATTTCTACTACAACAGCCTCAAGCAAGATACCCTACTGCCTGATAAATTCGTTATCTAAAATAATTTATGACTTGTAGTCTTGATTCGTTTTTGGAATAAATAATTTCCTGTTATTAAAATAAACAAAATCAATTATCTCTGTTGTCTTAAATTCGTTTTATTTTATTTTATGGGAAAAGGTCCTGCTCGAACTCTGTCCTGCCGATTTCCGGTGTGAACACCCAAAAATCGGGCGATCACGTGGCCGTCCGAGGCCACATGATCGCATTTTGGATTTCATTTTGTCCTCGAGTGCCGAACCTTGTCCGAGGAATTAATTAAACGTATTCATTATTCAGGGAGAATATCTAACGTGTAGCCAATTAAAAGAATTCGTGGTCCCAAATAATTATTTAATAACGAATTCATCAGGCACTAGGGTATTCAGCATCCAAGATGACCTTTTGTACATGATCACAACGAAAATTGCATTGAAAGCACCTATCATAATGATTAGATGTAGGAATCCAAATGGTGGGAGATCAAAAGCTACATTTCTTCTTATAGCAGAGGGAAGTCATCACTGACAAGAGCCTTGTCTCTGATGGGGATTGACATCGTCGATCAATGTGATCAATGACTGTGTTGGACTTGTGGAAAGCCGGGAGGCATCTTGTACGGTTGTAAGACACAACAACAGCAAGCCCAAAGGGGGAAAAGCCACAGAGAAAAAAATGAGGAGTTGGAAAATGGCAAAGGATAGGATTAGATGGAGGAGCTCTTGTCCAGTCAAAAACGTATGCGCTGACAAATTGCCCATTTCCGCGACTCACATTGCCGTAGATCGTAAAGTTTGATGAGGGATACGAGGAGGACCAATCAGTGACACTATCACGAATACAACCCAGGGATTGTAAATGTTGCAGAACCGACACTACTGGATGGAGGAGCTTCTCACCTTTTTTAAAGTAATGACATGATTTTGAAACTGTGTTTACAACTCGATCCAGGCATGTTTGAAGGGAAAATTGTGGACGGGTGATTGCAAATCCGTTGGCGTCACAGACCTCTTTGACTACAAATCAGAGATCTGAACAACGTAATAGTGTGAAGAGCTTGTCTAATGAGGGAGTAGAAAATTATTCTCGAGCAGGATTTCATGTACCGTCATAATCCGTAGGTAGACTAGAGCAAGGAACCCGTGTATTCATGTATAAACAACTGAAAATGACACCTATCTTTAGTCAATAAAACCACAATGATATGTCAGTTACAGGAAGCAGCGGAGGTGGGAGCAGCAGAGGAAGGCGCATCAGTTGCAAAATGCTAGCCGATATCTTTGGACATCACTAAGAGATATTTGTGACGTGAAGCTCAAGCGTGGCTAGTCCACGTGGAGACAGGGGAAGTGGGAGAAATTACGGTAGTTGAGGCGACCACATTGGCCTCAACAATTGACAAGTCCGCAGCTGTTCTTGAGGAGTTTGCATCACTCTTCACGGAGTTTGAAGGAGTTTTCCCCGTTGAATTGACCCGAGAGCTACTTCCATAGTAAAACGTTGATCTCTAGACAGACCCAAAACCAAAAAGTAGACCGAAAATAAAGGGGACCTATTGGATGAGCGACCACAATTTGATCAAAATTAATCGACCAGATGGATGAGATGCTCAATCAGGGGTTCATCAAATCCTCCACGCCACCCTCTATGGTACCTGTACTTTTTGTTAAGATGAAAACCGGAGAGGTGCTAATGTTCATACACTATTCAGCGCTAAAAGACATCACCATCAAGAACCACTACCCCCTTCCACAAGTAGACAAGCTTTTGACCAACTCTGCGTGGCCCAATGTTTCACCAACATCGACCTCTGCAACAGCTGTTATTATATCTGCACGTTTGGCAAGCACGATGAGAAGAAAACATTCAGCACTAGATACGGGCACTTCAAGTTCATGGTTGTGCTGTTTGGACTCACGAATGCCCCCAGAGGTATGGTTAGTCATGTGCTTTTTACACACTGTTTGATGTGTTTATTGTGAAACAATCATACATGAAGTTTCTAAGAAAAGTCGTTGTCTACCATTGCAAGTGTGTTCACTCAAAGGTCGATGTACAACAACCTAAAATTGAATGAAACACATGAAAAATAATATGTTGTACTATTTTTATGATAAAGCTACATTAGATCAAACATTCATTATATGTGCTCCAAGAGTCTCTACTGGGTTATTTTCTGCCCTGAAACCGTCATCACGACATCGACATTTGAAGGGGTCTACTTTATCCGTTAATAACATTTGACTTGCTGGCCTGCCCCTTTCCCCTCGCCTCCGGCAACCTGCCCCCCTCCTTTGTCGACATTTCTCTTTGACAAATACATTTTTGAACTACCGTTACCAGCCTCCCACATACACTGTCCAATACATTTTCTTAATACACTCCTGCCTTGCATGGAAGGGGATGGGGAGGGATTGCATGCATCGAGTGATATCTCTCATCCTCCCTCCCATCCCAAACATGTATTGGAAGAATGTATAGGTGAATGGATGGATGTCGTGAAGTATCAAATGTGCTACAGATTGTCCACTTTTGGACACCGCCTTCAACACCACAAGTCAATGCTCAAAAAATGAAAACAATGTCCCGTATAGGAACATTATTTTCATGTTTTTGGGTGAACTCGATTAGTTCCTTAAGCACATGCAATCCGGGTTCAACATTGAGATATATTCTTGGGAAAATTATGTGTTTTACTCAACCAAGTACTCTCTGCCTTATTTGACCATGGACACTCGTCTATTATTATTTGAGAGAAAATTTGTTGATGAGAATTGTAAAAATATCTGCCGACGGAGATCGCTGGTATCCTCATCATTCCAAATTCAATCATTTGACACAAAACATATGTTAAGCAGACTAATTCAGTAGAAACATATGTCTTCATCAATCAAACATTAAGATCGCCGTCCATGAGAGTGTGCATGTCGACAGACATAAATCATCAACTGTCGAAGATTCGAACATAATGAAAAAGCAAAACAGGTTCCCATCTACACCTTCAATTTTGTGAGAGCATTTGTAAAGATGGTGTCGATAGGCCTGCAAGCGGAGGTCAAACTGTCAGTACGGATATCGTCTCATTTGCTGCGTCTACATGTCTCGTCGAGTTAAGACAAACATGACCAGTCCTGTCTTATAGTAAAAATATATGACGCCTTTCCCTTCTGCTCGAGTATATTTGTGTGGAGATTTTCTTGTAAAGACCTTTGTTCAGTCCCAGTTCCTTGAGATTTCCTATTACCTGAAGAGAACATGATATCATTTTTCTTTAAAGATAAAAAAGAGTTCCATTCACAACTGGTGAGTTTTCTTACCACCTTCCTTGACCTATACTCTTGAGATGTACACGGTAAGAGCTGTGTATTTAATTAGAAGTGACTGGTCATAAATGTGCCCCCGTAATATAAATGGTGGAAAATGAACAACATCTTTTGCCCATACCTTTACGACCCCCTCGTCATATGCCTTGACAGTATCCTAATCTACAGATGCATCCCAAAGTAGCACAATGGACATACCTCGAAAGTTCTCAATATTCTGCAAAGACAGATATTTTTGGAAAAGCTCTTGACATGCAACTTTGGTTGTTTCTCAATGCGTTTTTTTGACACATCATTGGTGGCGGAATGATCACCATGAACCTAGAAAAGGTGGATGCAGACGTTCACTGGCAGATGCCGAAAAATGTTCAGAACATCGATGTGTTTTTTTTTTTTTTGGTCTTTACTACAGTCAATTTGTAAAGGACTACGTCCAGGTTTCCGCACATCGAGTTTAGGGATGAACAAGTATTCAACTCTTTGAGCAATGATCTGACCTAGACGCCGGCCCTAAATTTGGTAAATCTAATGGTGGACTACGTCTTGGCCACCGACGCTTCTGATTGAGCAATCGGAGACGTTCTTCTCCGTTGTGGTACTAAGCACATGCTCGCCGACGCCATGACCAAGGCCCAGCCCAAGAACAGGCATGAAGTGAGCTGCATGGGGCTTTGTCTGCACTGCAAGGTTTGAAATGCTACAGGTTCCAGGGATAGGGCATCAAGGCTGCGGTGCAAGGGGGAGACTGTTGACATAGTGTGCCCCTTGCCATGAGTGCCGTTGATCGTACTCCCTGGTTCGACCACTAAGGAGTGGTCAAACACCTGACCTGACTTCATAATTGGATTCCTTGGAGTTTTCCATGCAAGATCGAGCTTTGAATCACTCGATTGGAGTGAGTATTCAGAAAGTTATCCTAGCCCGAAGTTCGGGTGTTGGACGGGTTGAATCTGGCACCCGCCATGGGTGGCGGGACAATCCACCACCAGTGATCCGAGTTCGTCTCCAACGAGCTCCAAATGCACCAGGGCCATTTATGTAGTGACTATAGGGACCTCCTTGACGAGGTTGAACTTCTCCTTGACTTATGGGGGAGGAGAGGCGCTCCGACGGGTCATCATCGAAGCGCCTCCCGTTGCCTAGCCTGTAGGGCAAGGTGGACGGCTCCACCAAGGGTTACTGTGATGGCCATAGCAGGGGCTTTACATCTCTGATTTAGGTGTGGTTGGATGCATTGGAAAGCTTAGATCACAGGCTATAAGTATCTGATATGATTGAACTGTGCTAAGCAGTAAAAACGTGTTTCGATCCAGTTCTACTGAATGTAATGTGTTATGCCTACTCACATCCTTGATCCTTGTGCTCCACACTCTTCACCATTGGTGTCCATTGGCTGCCCCAAACATTGGTAGTGTGCATCAGTGAGAGCTAGGCATCCTTGAGGGTGCCTCCACACCCACTAGTGCCAATAATTGTTTGGTGGTGCAACGACCTGGCGAGCGAATCATCGTCATCAGTAGGAGTTGTCGAACCAGAACTTGTCTTTTTGTACCCGACGAGCTCCTCGTATCCATTTGCAAATAGCCTCACGAGGTACGGGTCCACTTCAAAAAGTATCTTGCTCATCTCAGCTATCAGGTCTGGTTGCAGACTCAAAGCATCCGCTGGATTTGTTCTTTCTAGGTCGGTATTCAATGTTGTAGTCAAAGTTCAACTCGAGGAGCTCCATCTATCATGTTTGTTGACAAGTTAGATTTTTCTGGGACTTGAAGTATTTTAGCGCATGATGGTCGGTGCAGACGATGCATTCCCGGTATTCCTAGTAGCATTGCCATGTTTTGAATGCGTGCATGACTACAAGCATCTCCTTTTTGTGTATTGCGCAAATGAGTTCCATACCGCATAGTTTTTGCAACATGTATGCGATCAACTCTTCCTCACCGCCATCGTCTTACACGAGAATGGCTCCAATTGCTTTATCAGAGGTGTCAGTGACCATGACATAGTCCATCCTTAGATTTGCCAATGGTATGACGTTTGGTGAGGCAAGAGCCCTTCTCAAAGAGTTATTTTTTTCTTCACTGTTTTTCCAACTCCATATAGTGGTTCTACGGGCGAGATCGAAGAGAGGTACTAACACGCGGCCGTAGTCCTTTACAAATCAATGGCTGTAAGTAAAAAATCCTAAAAACACTTGGACACCCAAAAAGTTGGTCAACGTCGGCCAATCAGCGACTGCCTCTATTTTTTTGGTCCATGGTGATCCGTCCGCTGCTAATGACGTGACCCAAAAACTCGATTAAATGGTGACCAAAGTCGCATTTTGAGATTTTCCTAAAATATTTATCTCTTTACTAAAGCTCAAGAACGTTTTGAAGATGTCCACTGTGCTCCTCTGGAGGACGGTTATACAATAAGGTGTCATCGAGATACACGATGACGAAGTTGTCGAGATATGGGTAAAAGTTATTGTTCATTACCGCCATGAATTTGGTGGAGGCGTTTGTGAGTCCAAACTGTGAAACCCTGAAATTGAAGTGCCTGTACGTGGTACAGAACTCGAACTTCTTGATTTCTTTACTAGATATGCTGATCTGATGACAGGCGATATGTTCTAGGTATCTCAATCAGATGTAGGTACCGTTTTCTACCACTAGTGCTGACGTAGACTGGTCCGCTGCTCCAATCCACCTACAGATTGTGTGAGTACAGGAAATCACATCCAAGGATGATTTTCTGGTCTCTTGTTGGACAAGTTTTGTAGGCCGTTCATTCGTGCAGATCACCAACTTGTAGTTGGAGAGATTCGCAAAGTCGATGGATTTTCAGTTACCCATGGACGGTTTTGCCTTCGAATATCCATGGTTTAGTGCTTCAAAACCATTTCTTTGCTCGCAAAAATACAAGAAGCTCCTCCATTTATTACTGTCCATACCATTATGCAACTTTTGTAACCCCTCGGTTGAACTCGTAGCAGTATCGTCGGTTGGTTGTCTTCGTACTCCTAGTGAGACTTTGCAATCTTAGGAACCCTTTTCTGAGACAATGTTGGCTGCTCAGATGGGCTTTACTCGGCACATATGTTTTTTTTTTTTTTTTTCTTTCGGACAGGAGTTCTACCATCTACTCGTTCCTTTTGCCATTTACCGACTCCTCATTTTTTTGCCTATGACTTTCATCCCTTCTTGGCCTCATTTCTAGGATCTCAAGATATGTGCCTGGCTTACCGCAAGTTCATCAGAGTCAGTGATTGTGTTGATCGACGGTGTCAATCTCTATTGGGCATGAGGTTTCCACTGACTGTGACTTCCCTCTGCCATCATAGGAATTTTGGCCTTGGGGCCGCTAGCCGTTGGATTTGTGTATTCAAGCATTGTCGCCGGCACTGCCGATGCAATCGGGTGCTGCGATCATTTGTGGAAGGTCATCTTGGATGCCAACTATGGTGATTGCTCGCTGTTGGGTTTGCATTAGTTGTTGTAGTAGAAAAGGAGTACGTTGGGGACGAGGTCTTTGCTGGTGACGATTTTGCAAAAATTACGTGTGTACTCTAGCGTGTAGGCATTGAAGCTTGTACTGTGTTTCTGGCTTGTTGTCCATCTTGAAGCGTAGAAGTATGCAGCACGAGAAGCTCATCCAGTTTTCAGGTGAATGAAAGAGTTGTGTCACGTTGGATTGATGTGCTCGAGAGGTAGAACACATGTGTTCGATGATGTGAGAGCGGTCGCGTGAGCCGCTGATCTAGCTCCGCCGGACTCTTACGGCCACTGGATGGTCCTTAGGTCAGACCACTAACTCAAAGCCATGCCATGAAAAGCGAGGCCATGAGGTCATTTTTCTTTTTTTCATTGTTGACCCCAAGAGCAGTGAAGTACACCTCTAACTTTTCAGCCATAGCCTGACCGTCGGTCCCTTTGAACTCACGAGACTTAATGTTCCAGGGAGTGCCGATCACTTGAGAGGCGAAGGTTTCTCTTGGTGAGCACTGCTTTCATCGCGTGCAAATCTTGTAGCTCCTCTATTGTTGTGTTTATTTATTGGAGTGGATGGGTATGCAGGCTCTTGAGCCCAATAGTTTCCGGTACAAATCTTTGTTGATGTGAGCCTGTCAGCCGGAGCATCCTATCGTGCCAATTGTAGGCCCGGTGGGCGACGACTTGGACAAAGGGTTCACCAAGCCTGAGGGGTCCAGGTCGAGGCTGGTCATCGGGGTCGACAGTGCTGCATCATTTGCTGCAAAAATTTCCATTGCTGCCTGGGTTGCCTCAAGAGTATCGTTGATCACATGCAACTGATCATCCATCACTGGAGTCTGTCTGTTACTGCTGCTCATCGATGTGTGCTTGCTCCATTTACCATTGTCATTGTGAGATCTGCAAACTTGTGAATGGTAGAGATGCACTGAAGACTTGTGCAAGGTTTTTGCCTTGTATTTAATGCATTGGTTGTCCCTCCACAATTGCTACGCACTGATACCAAATGTTGCACTAAGCAACGTGTGTGGTTCACATGGATGAGATGCGGAGCAGTATACGATTTGAGGAATTGGGACACGTGGATCATTATTTAAAAGAAGTTAGTGAAATGTGATTAATGGTGTCAAACGGCTTGAGCACATCTATCGAATGACAAGAATAAAAATGAGGCACATGTTGGATCTTCAGCCCTCGGGCCGAGCACTGCGTACGATGTCACGTCGTGAGTGGTCACTTCAAGAAACACTATTGAGAAGTCAGGGTATTTCTAAAATATTGAGATGCAGGTTCATGAAATTCTAGCGCCATGAAGAATTCTAGCGAACAGTATCAAAACACTGATACACTTTGCATTACTTAGAAAGTGGTCAAAGTTGCCGAAACCTTCGCAAACGGAACACCGCAGGTCGAGACACGTGGCCAAAACACCCTCGCTAAAACAACTTAAGAATCCTTAGGTGAATGCACAGTGGGACATAAATGTAAGGAAAAAAATGCCCACTCGTAGAATTCAGGGACTCGTGTACGTCAGGGAAGTAATAACAAGTATGAGGTGCGGAACAAAAGATGATTCGAGGAGTAGGAATGATAGGGAAATTTGTATTTAGGAGGAAGTGTAACTCGACAACAAGAATCGGAATTCTTGAGCTTATATATGTATGAAACAAGAAGGCATAATAAGGCATGTATAAGGGCAAGCTGCATTGACCATATACTCCCTCATAATGGAGAAAAAGCCTGATTTCCCCTACCTCCGAACAGTAAGCCTCATTCACCCCTACCACGGAACAATAAGCCTAATTCATCCATGCATCACAAATATAAGCCTCATTTCCCCCCTTTGTACAGCCGTGGGTTTCATGTTTAGCAAAAAAAATAATGTACCTCATTTGTATGTCAAAAAGTAGCATGTCAACGCCCCACGACATGCAATGTCAATATGCTAACGTGTTTTTTGTCCCAAAAATACAATGCCCTCTATGAAAGGGTTTGTGATTTTTTGGGAGTGATTTGTGGGGAGTTCATACATGGGGGATCCGAGGCTCTCCATGCATTGAAAAGTAACCTACTCGACCCCACTGCCGCAGGATCCAATAGGTGCTCGCGTAAAAATACAACTCGAAAACCCAGGGTGTGATTTGGAGGGGGAGGGGGGGGGGGTGCATAATTTGTTTCTAGGACAAGGATAAAAATCTGAAACAAATTTAAAAGAAAATAAATCGGGAGTTTCAACTCCCCATTACTGGATAGGGAACACCACCTAATGCCCGTCGGCTGGAAACCCCAGTGAAGTTCCTCCTCCCTCCCCCCACTCCCCGGCAGCCTACCGGCCGCCCGTTCCATTTCAGCCCTCAATCACAAGGGCCTCAATTGGATCGAAGGTGGTCTGTGGGAGGTGGGCTCTGATAGGAGGGAGGAGTGACTGAGAGGGGGAGCAAGGCAGCGGTTGAGGAAGTGCCAATCGACGGACATCGGCCGGCACTTTCATCGATTGAACCCCCCCCCCTCCCCCCCACCTCCGAATGCTTTTGCGGTCCTCCACTGTGACGACCGTGATGGAGGGACACGATGTAGGACCGCATGCCCATTTTCACCATGCTCAAGCAGCGACGAGTGTCGCTGTTTGAGCATGGTGAAAACGAGTGGACGGATGGAGATTATTGTCACCAGACAGGGATGGATAAGGCTTATTCTTTGGCAGAGGGGGAAATGGGACTTATTGTTCTGCAGTAGGGGCAGATGGAGCTTTTTACTCCAAGGTCGGGGAATTTGAGGATCACGGGTGACAAAACATTGAGTTATGAGCATTTTCACCGCAATGTTAAGTACCAAACCTACACAAGTCCCAAATGAGCATATTCCTTCTGTTTGTGGCCCACCGCATATCCGCCTCGAGATTTTAACACCGTTTGACCGAGGGCATATTGGACACCTGTCCCAACCTCCAATGTTCCATTTCCGAAGTTCTAATACATTTGAACACTTTCCAAAAGGTTCGATAGAAGCATCGTGAACCACTTCAATGTCTCAATACAACTCTTTTGACTTCTCAACAGGATTAGGCTTCTCCAAAGCCGTGCCTTGATATTCTCGAAGCCTCCCAAATTCTTGATGGAGTTTCTTGAAGCGACCACTCACAACTCGACGTCTTACACATCACTCAACTACATCATCCAAGATCCAACATGTGCTTCATTGTGTTTCTTGCTAGTGTATACATGTGCTCGACATTTTTTATATTTGTCCTTGAAGTACAGTTACTGCAACATACAAATTATCCAATTGTCCCAATTCCTCATATTTTCTTTTGCTTTGCAGCTCATCTCTGTGAACCACCCACATTCCGCTCTGTGCAACACCTGGTACCGGAGCGCAGCGACGGTGGAGGGGAAGCCAATGCATTAACTACCACGTGTCGGCCTCACACAAGATAGCATCACCACTCTCTAGAAGTTTGCAGATCTTGCGACGACAATGGTAAATGGAGCAAGTGAACCCTGCAAAGAGTAGTAATAATCCATAGAATCTCTGGTGACACATGATCAATGCCGCTCTCCTGACAAACCAGGGCAGTAGAATATTTTGCGGTGAATGGCGCAGTACTGATGATCCCGAAGGTGAATCTTTGGGCCCTATTGTTGCCCGCTGGAACAACACCTGGCACAATGGGAGGCATCGACCTTTAGGCTTGCATCAATAAACGACTGGAATAGAATCTGTTGTGACTTGAGAGCATCACCCATCTGCTCCAAGAACTAAACATGGCGATGGAGGAGCTTTGAAATACGTACAAATAGGAAGAAGCATGGGGCGAGGGAAATCTCTAACTCTCGGATGAGCCCCAAATTCAACTGGCACTTTTTGAGCCGTTCGATCTTGCAAAGTCCAAAAGGACCGAAGGTTCCTGGAGATTTTGGAGGTGTACTTCATCGCTGCTAGGTTCAACAAGGAAAAAAATAAAATTGGCCTCACAAACTCACTTTTGCGTGGCACAGCTTTCATAAGTGGTCTGATCGAAAGATCATCCAAAGGCAGCAATAGTATAGCGGATTTAGATCAACAGCTCATGCAACCACACTCACATCTTAGACCACAAGTGTTCTACCTCTTGGGGAGATCAATCTGACGTGGCATGACTCACAGACTCCACCAAAAACCTAAGGGACTTCACACACGCCAAGTTTGCACGCTCTAGAAAAGCAAAGGAGAAGTCTGACGCATGGCTCAAGCTTCAACACTTACGTCAGCAATCTTGCATGGCAGAGTATACATGGTGCTCTACAGAATCATCACTGACAGTGACCTCGTCCCCGACAAACTTTGCTTCTAGGATAAAAACGGCCTCAAGAACAATACCACGTGAGAAATCACCATATTTAGCATCAATGACAACCTTGTGCGAGTGATCACATCAGTTGATCACATCGACAATGTTGACTGCAATGCTCGGATGTAGGAATCCAAGGCTGGCGACCCCAATACCACAATCTATATTGTGGCGGAGAGAAGTCATAGTTGAAGGAAACCTCATTTTTTATGGAGATTCACACCGTCAAACAATGCAATAAAAGGATTTACTGGATTTACAAGAAGCCGTGGTATATCTTAGGCGACTGTCCAAAATAGCAGGAGTAGGCCAAAAAGGGGAAAAAGCTAGAGTGAAAAATGAGGATTTTGGAAACAACAAAGAGCAGGAGTAGACGACAAACATCTTGTCCACTAAAAAAATTCTGTGCCGACCTATTGCCTATTTGAGCTGCTCACATCACCGTAGACAAAGATTCCAGAGATTGCAAAGTTTGAGAAGGAATATGAGGATGAACAACCGGTAATGTTGCTATGAGTACAACCAAGGGGTTACAAAAGACAGAACGATACAGACACTATTGGATGGAGGAGCTTCTTAAAGTTTCTTAAGTAAAAAATGGTACGGAAGGTAGGTTTGCAAATTCAATGAGGGGTGTTTCAATGAAAAGCCATTGATGAAAAAATACAGACCTATAAACTTGTTGATCCACTTTGAATGCAAATCAGAGATCTGCACGGTGTAACATTTTAGAGGAGCTGCCTAATTTTCAATGATTAAATCATCCTTGAGCATGATTTCCTGTACCCGTGTAATCAGCACATAGACTAGAGCAATGGGATGGTCTTCTTTAGCACTAATGGCAAAAACGACACCTGCCTGAAAGAAAGCGATCCACAATGCAACGGTAGCAACGGGAAGTAGCAGAGGAAGTTGCAATAGTTACAAAATGTCACCCGATATCGCTAGACGTGGCCAAATGATACGTGTGATGCAAAGCTCAAGCATGGATTGTCCACATGGAAACGGAGAAAGTGGAAGAGATTTTGGTAGCAAACACGACGACACTGGCCTCGAGAATTGACAAGTTTGCAGCTCGTTGGGAAGAGTTTGCATCCCTTGTTGAGGAGTTTGAAGGGATTTTTCTGGGCGAGCTTCCTTTGGATTTTTCACCTACAACATAGCATTGATTGCCACAATAAACTTAAGCTGGAAAGTAGACCAACGGTCAAAGGGACCTATCGGATGAGCGAGCATGAGCTGACCATACTTAAAATGTAGCTAGACAAGGTTGTCGTTAAGGGATTCATCAGATCCTACACGCAACACCTGTAAATTTTTGTTACAAAAATGGACAAATGTGGATGTACGTGGATTACCGATCGTTGAACGACATCACCATCAAGAACTGCTACCCCCTTCTGTGAGAAGATGAACTATCAAACCAACTCCACAGGGCAAGAATTTTCACCAAAATCGGCCTACGCAGTAGCTATCACCAGATCCGCGTGTCTGATAACGACATGGATGAGACGGTGTTCCACACCAGATATGGGTACTTCGAGTTCACAGTTATAATGTTCAGAATAAAAAATCCCTCTCCAATATTTATGGCGGCAACGAATAATATTTTTTGGCTGTACCTTGACGACATCTTCATTGTGAATCTTGATGATATCTTGGTGTACAACCGTACCCTGGAGGAGTATAATGGACATCTCTGAAAAGTTTGTGAGATTTTGCAAGGAGAAATTCTTTGGAAAACTCTTGAAGTGTGACTTCGGCCGCAGTTCAATCGAGTTTTGGGACAGAGCATCGGCGGCGGATGGATCACCTCGGACCCAAGGAAAGTGGAGGCGGGCACTGATTGGCCAATGCCGACCAACGTTCGAGATGTACAAGTATTTTTGGGATTCTGCAACTACAATCGTCGATTCGTAAAGAAGTATGCTCGGATGTCATCACCTCTCTCCGATGTCTCTCATAAAACCACCGACTGGAGTTTGGAGGACAGCAAACAGGAAACATTTAACTCTTATATAGATGCTTTCACCTTGGTGCCAGGCCCACAATTGGTGGATCCAACGGTGGACTGGGTCGTGACCATCCAATCGAACATCGGTGGAGAAAAACCGGTTGCGTATGTCCCAAAAACTATGCAGACAGGAACTCAACTACGCGGTGCATAGAAAAAAATGCTCGCGGCGGTGCACACATTCAAGACATGGCGGTGTTACCTAGAATGTCGACAATGCATTATCCGCACCGAGCACCATGAACTCAACCATATAAGAACAAAAATCTGAGTTGACAAAAAACTTGATGTAGGGAGTTCCTTGAGTCCTTATTTGACTATGAAATCAAGTTCTGACGTGGAATAATGAATCCAGCGGATGCTTGAAGTCAGCAAATAGACTTGATGGCCAAGCTTAAGAAATTGCTTGTCAAACAAGACCTATACCTGGTAAAGGTTTTCGCAAAGGGTTACAAGAATTTGAGCGGGTGCTACGAAACTGGTTGTGCCAAGTTTTTGCCTGGTGATTATTATGCTGGCTGCCCCTCTAGTGGGAATGGGCCCTGATACCAATTGTAACGCCAAGCGGAGCGTGGTGGTTTGTAGGGATGAGTTGGATAGTAGTTCAAAAGTCATTTGGGACAAGTGGACGGTTTGTATTAAGCAGTAAGTGTACTTTGATGACAAGTGTCGAAAAGTCGAGCATATACATTCAATGACAAGGACCACAATACGGCATATGTTGTGTCTTTGGTGCTCGTGCCGAGAAACGTGTGCAAAAGTTGCATTGTGAGTGGTTGCTTTCGAGAAGCTCTGTCGAGAAGTCGGGGGGCTTTGAGAATATCAAGGCGCAGGTTTATAAAAGTCTAGCACCATTGAGAAGTCGACTGAATAGTATCGATGTTCTGATACTGTTTGCGACTCTTCTGGCAACCATCGGAGGTAGTGACCTCAGAACCTCAGAAACGGAACACTGGAGGTTAGGTTAAGTGAGCAAAATGCCCTCGGCAAAATGGCGTAAAAATCCTAAGGTCGACGAGTAGCGGGCCATGCATGTAAGGACAAAAATACCCAATCACGATTTGTAGGGACTCGTGTACGTCATGTATGTATCAACACGGGCCGGCCTCTCCACATGAATAGGTCTTTGGCATGTCGAAAGTTGGACGAGATGGATTAAGGGTCGGAGCCCCACAATCATTGCGGTTTGGGCCTAGTGGACCAAGCCTCCTATGCCAATTCATTACACTGGTATCTTAACACCACGGTTTGAGTCCCTTTGTGGATGCCAAAGGTGATTCCTCTCATAGGTGGGAGGATTGGCCTCTCCACATGGCATGTACAGGTCCTCAGCTTGTGGCCAGGCTTGTTTGAGGGTTAAAGAACCTCCATCGCTACGGTTTGGTCCCATTGGGCTACGCTTCCCATCCACAGAGTTTCACTCTACAGAGTTTCACCCTCCATTTGCGAAGCGTGGGTAACATGGGGTAGTTTGATAAGAGGTGATGCAATTTCCGTGCTCCGAATTAGAGAGGCTGGTCCACACTTGTTGTACGACGGCACGACAAGAATTGCGTCAAATATTGTCCGTGGTAGAGCCTGTCGCAGACATGACCGCATATCCTGCTGTAGAGGCTTTGCCTCGTTTTCCAATAGACACTCCCGAGTTTCGCGCGATTTCTACCGCGAATATCATTCGCGGCAATGACCATTGACCGAGCCAAACTCAGGACACCAGATTTTAACCCGGTCATCATGTTTAAACCTTCAAATTCTATATAAAAATGAGTCATGTCCTCATCGTGTCCATCCGTCTGCTCAGTTACGTACATCAAGAATTTGAAACAGATTTCAATGCCTCGCCGTAGAACTTCATGGCCCACAAGAAAGTGGCTTCACGTCAGCCATGACAGAACTAAGGGTCCTTTTGACCCACCAATGAGATCATGCCACGGATGTCCCACCGCTTTCTTGCCGCAATTTCCAATCTGCGGCCATTTTTCTTTGTCCCTTGGTCGTGACCGATGGGAGCGGGAGGGTCTCCTAGACACCAAAACAAGCCTGGGGATTGAACCCGGCCCCCCAAACATACTTACAGCTTGTATAGACCAGGGTGCTTCCACCAGTGGTAGAATTTCTGTGTGATGAGGATTTTTATGTTTTCTCTACCTTCTTGTGCACTACACATAAAGGGGGTGTGCTTTGCTTCGGTGAGGAATAGGTCCTGGAGCTTTATTTTCCTTCCACCGAGAGGGAGCTGGGCAAGGTGTGGCATGGGTGAGATTTTTCTGGAGTTCTTGCGGTAGGATCGCGATGATGGCTGGGGTGGGGTTGTGTTTTGGTTGAGCCCATCTCTCTTGCCATAGCCGGTGGAGAATAGTGGCGCGTGTGATTTCCCATATTTTTCTCTGATTGGTGGGGGTGATAGGTCCAATCAAAATGTTTGGTGGGGTGGGTGGAGTTTGGGGGAAGAAGTTGGTGAAAAGAGTGCGGAGCCGTTTAACTATTGGTACAATTTCTCGGCATTTTATGAAGTAGTGTTCGATTGTTTCTGGTTCGTTACATCATGGGCAAAGCGGGGACAAGGGGGGGGGGGGGGGGGGGG
>SZWC01018697.1:28016-42562 GCA_023375785.1 Penium margaritaceum | reverse complement strand
TTGACATGAGTGCCAAATGAACCGTTTTTATAATTGCTGATTGCACGATTGGAAAAAGCTCCAGGTTGCTATTTTTTTGTGGGTGCCAAATGCACCACTAATACGAGTGCCGAAGGCACATTGGCCATGAGCTGTGATTTGACTGGCAATGCTATTGTTGATGGTACAACACATGTCACAAGATGCCGATTGCAACCATAACATGGGTGCCGATCTTACCCTGTTGTATCATATAGCAAGAACTAGCCAACTCATTGCCTCCTTAGACTAGCTTGCCATAGACCAATAGACAAAAGCATATGATACACATGTGGAGTGGTTCTATGGGCAAGTGTGTCAAGCATGTTACTTGAAATTCCGGAAGCATGTCGTCTGACATTTGCGAGGTATCTCGACAAAGTCGAGGATGGTCATACCGTTGAATCCTTCAAGTGGAGAACTGAGAGGCTTGGCTAGAAACAATCACAGAAGGCTGTGGTGGTCAGAGGAATGCACAAGCGGCGTAACAAAAACATAGCAATCTCAGTCACCAAAAATTGTGACGACCATTGGAAGTTAAAAACTTGACCTTGTCTGTAGCAGTTTGGGAAGGTACTTTCAGAAGAAGTACAAACTCATATTCTAACGAATAAATGACATTTGTGCCGAGGATGAATTCCTCAAATGTGGACCACGCTAAAGGGGGATGAACTCCTCTGTATCCATAGATGGAACGTGCTACAAAAGCCCACTCAGGTAAGCACCGATTCCAAGTCATGCATGATTTGCATGAGCACAGGAGATACTCAAGACAACCTACTTTTAAATGGACCATGGTATGTGATTCACGCTAGTGTGCTTCAGCCACGTGAAATTGGGTACACGGCATGCATGGATAATTTGCACAATATACACAAAAAACCCATATCCACCAATTGCTGGTGCGTTGATCACCACATCAAGTTATGGATAAGTTGGACGGCAGAATGATCACAACAGTTTTGTGACGTTTGAACAAGCTGATGATATCAGGTGATGTTTTGGATGAAAATGGCGACACCCAACAAGTAGTTTGGTGGGCACAGGACATGTTCTACAGCAGTCGCACGTCCCATTGCTACTATGTTCAAGGCAAGTGCGATCGTTTCATGACCAAGCCCGTGCCATGACTATGTCATGAAATCTGAAACAGATCTGGTGTGTTAGCATGCCAACTTCAATCCTTGAGGATTGGCATCACTCTCCTTGTACACAGTGTATACTAGATGTATCAATACCTTTCAGAGGTTCTATCCATCATTAGTCATGGCCAATGCAAACATCATTTTGTGATTGAACGTGTCAAGGATGATGAACTTGAATAAATTCTCAATGGCAAAGTCATTGACACCCTATCTCTCGGTGAGTGATGGATACATATCGTAGTACCCGACTGGTACGGACGATAAAAATGTACATGAGTGTTCTCACAACCCTGTTAAAAAAACAAGGCTTATTGACAATGGGGGTTGTAAATGTGCTAGAGAGGGGCAGAGAATCTTTGATGGGCCCTCAACAATTTGAGACGCCGCAATGCGGTGGGTGAAGATCGCAAGAGTCAACTCTGGCATATGACAAGATTGACTGAACTTTTATTATGAACAAATTTGAAGGTGACACCTTCAGTCTATCAACAGTCAATGATTGAACATGTCATGGAAATTGATCGACATAAGTGCGTGAACCAATGTCGGTGACATGAGTTCACCCACAGTTCTATGAAAATTCTATTTCAAAGAAAACGAGGGACATTCCTGCTAATGGAGTTCTAGAGTACAATGACGACCTCATAGTTTTCTACAAACCAACTACGACATAGTTGGGATCACAAAAAGGTCTAGGTTTTGTGTATAAACCTTTTGACCATGGAAAGGTCCTCTAAGCCGATAGCTTTATGCTAACAGAATGTTAGGATCTACATCTTGGTGGTCTGACCGACCACATAACGAGTCATAATCAACATTGAAATAAAACGACTTGTGTGTCGTAAACAAGTGTTGATGTGAAAGGACTCTTCAAGATGGACCTCGAGAAGACATGTTTCTCATCAGATTCCTTTGATGTTTCAAGAAGCTCCTCAAANTAGAGTACGATGACGACCTCATAGTTTTCTGCAAACCAACTACGACATAGTTGGGATCACAAAAAGGTCTAGGTTTTGTGTATAAACCTTTTGACCATGGAAAGGTCCTCTAAGCCGATAGCTTTATGCTAACAGAATGTTAGGATCTACATCTTGGTGGTCTGACCGACCACATAACGAGTCATAATCAACATTGAAATAAAACGACTTGTGTGTCGTAAACAAGTGTTGATGTGAAAGGACTCTTCAAGATGGACCTCGAGAAGACATTTTTCTCATCAGATTCTTTTGATGTTTCAAGAAGCTCCTCAAAGTCAATGGTATCATGACACGGTATACTACTCGTATATGTCACTCTTAAGAAATCATGCGGATGGATTCTGATCATGCCAAAGATTATCGCCTATGCGATATTGGTGTGCAAAACAACTCCAACATCCGATGTGTCGGAACCCAACCCATCTCCGAGAGAGATCATAATGACTACGGTGTAGTTGAACCATTCTTCACTTACTCAAAAGGTTATGGTGAAGTGACTCAAGCCCCTTGGTTTTTGGGACGGCTAAGTTGATTTGCATTGCCGAATGCAAGTACAATATGTTTTTGGATGTTGCTGTGGTAATATCCAAGATTGTGGTGGTTTGTCAGATGTCTTCGATGATGGCGATACCCTCTAGAAATTTCTTGGACACGGCATATGGAAAGAACTCTATTGAGTGGAAGTACTGAATTTACACAATAGAAGACATTGAAGCAGCACGGATTGTTGTAACTTGGCAAATAGGATCCACTGGAGGGCTCCCAAATGGAACCATTTGGACGCGATGACACAAACACATCAGGATTTTGGAACCGGTTGTTCTAGGATCACTGGATGTGTTTCGGAAGCGTTCAGTTACAATCACATGGATTTGGAGCTTGAAAGGTGTTATTTCAACTTGTATCATAATGATTGTGATCATGGTACACCCGTTTGGTGAATACCATACAATGAACACTGTGTTCGTGGATGAAATCCATGGTTGTTGAGATCGGTTTTCTCAGCTAACCTGGTTAACAGTAGTGTGCTTTTGACAGAGACGTGAGCGCCAGCCTACAGTACCCATTTCAGACAGAAATGAGGAGATGATGGTTGAAACCACGATCATCTAGGTCAGAGCATTGTCATGTTTAATGACAAAATTTGACGATGATTGCGTGTGTCAGACGACCAATGCCGCCTCTTTCAAAGACGAGTGTAATCTTTGAAAGGAAAAACAAGTGTGCTCAGCAACCATGTCTTAGGACCTTGGTGCCTCCCAACCCTAAGATAAAGCTGGCATGCAAGTTGCATGGGCTTAGTGGAGCTTGGTTAAGTTCAGCCAACCAATTCACGAGTGCTGAAAGAGGTCAGGTAGACCTATGCGTGGTCATGAACATGTGGTTGCAAAACAAGAGGACTGATGTTCGGATCTTGGATTGCACGTATTGACAATGTTTATGGGAGGTACCACCTCGGCAACAACCCCTTGGAAGAGATCATGTCCGACATGGAAAGTGTTGTGAAGACCTGGACAGTTTTCGTGGGGACGCTTGGTTGATTGGTCATAGGGACGCTCATTGCAAAGGGGGATGAGGCATCACCACAACTGCGTGCTGAACACGTACCACAAAAAATGTGAGAAAATTCATCCTATGTACCCTCTTCCAAACTGGCAAGATGTTGTGACAATGTACGTCCCAAAAGGCATTGACTATGCCATTGATACACTCGTGTGATGACCCTTTGGTGAAGAGTCACCAAAACTTGTGAAGAACGTACAAGGATTGTATGCATTTCATTTTGGTAAGAGCCAAGAATCACGCGATCAACACTGGATGTTGTACGCTAATGACAATAACCACAAAAACCATGAGTGTGTGGTTAAATGTGCATGAACGTGAACGTGAAAAGAGTTCATTCGTGTGGTCTTGTTTGCGATTCTTGTTGCATGGTTAGTAGCATGAAGTACGCGATGATCAAACCTCCATGAGCAAAGAAGAACCATGAAGGTTCAAAGCAAAGGGGGAGGAATGTGACGTATGAGCCGTTTTTAGATTTAAGAATGGCATTAAGTCATAGTTCCCTGGTTTTTGGGGCTTGAGACCAATGTCTTGATGAGTTGAGGTCCGGAAAATAATCTCGGTCTAGAGTCTAGTTCGACTCTTGCCCGGATTCAGGCCAAAGGCTAGCTTTAAGGCAAGAAGAGTACCGTGATGGAAGATCCATCCCATCACTCCTCCTCCCCTCTAGTTGGCTGCTAGGGTCTTGTTCCCACATGGATGTTCCATGTGGAACAATAAGGTTTTAGGTGACATGTTTACAAAAATTCCCTATGACGACCCTGTCCATTTGTGGGGCAGTTTGTCTCAAGCAAAATAGCTGAGGCCACCATTTGCTACTCCTACGTGGACTACACTTTCTAAGGGCCTAAAATTTGTGTTTAGAAGTCAGTCGCAAAACAGCCCACGGCTGTTACATCTCCGCACTTGAGGGAATTAACAACCATCTGCTCCAACAAATCAACGTCGCGATGGAAGCTCTTTGCAATGCAACCGTGCGTGAAGCAGTGCTCCGCCAGAGAAATTCCCAACTCTTGAGCAAACCCAAAGCTTCTCCAGCTTCATTTGAATTGTTTGATGGTGCAAACTCAAAAGGAGTATGGTTTGGATGTGGCTGACAAGTTTGGAGGTGTACTTCACCGCTGCTTGAGTCAATGAAGAACAAAAGAAAATTTACCTCGCGGCCACGCTTTTACAAGGCACGGCAAAGTTGGTGGTCCAATCTAAAGACAATCCAATGGCAGAAGGAGACCGGCGCAGCATCATTAGTGGCTCCTGACGCTCGTCTCACATCACCAACCGCATGCGTTACATCCTTGGAGTAGATCAACCCACAGTGGCAAGACACGTTGATGCTACCAACCGACTGCAATAAATTTGCACACACAATGCTCACACGCTTTGGATGACTTAACAAAAAACATGACGCATGGTAGAAGTGTCTACGTCAACAATCCAGCCTGGCAGAGTACACACTGAAATTCTGGGAGATTGTTACCGAAGCAAACATCCCTCCCGACAAAGATATATCCGGCAAGAAATTGCTATTTGCTGCATCTATAATGACTTGCCGTTGATGATGATTGCTGAAAGGATCAACATCACCGACTTCAACTCTTGGATCCAGGGATCCTACTACTGGCGACCTCCTAGCCACAGTTATTGTAGAAATGGAAAAAACCAGTCGGCTGCCTCCTCGAATCCGATTGAAGTGGACACCGTCAACTAGAGGGAAACACAAATCTACTACAACTGAGAAACATTTGGACACCTTGCTTGCAATTTTTGGAGAAAGCGGCAAGCCCAAAAGGGGGGAAGGTTACAGAAAAATGAGTCGTGAAACGGCAAAGGGCAGAACTGAAAAGCCTTACTCTTTTCCTTGAGGAGCCATCTATGTTAAACGATTTCCCATATGAACAACCCACATTGATTAAGAGGGTTTCCGAGATCACAAAGTTTGACGAGAGGTACTGGGATGACTAACAGGAAATTTGGACAAAAGTTAGGCCTCGAGGATGCAGAAGCCGCAGAATCGTACTGGCACTATTGGATGGAGGAGCGTCAACCAGCCTCCTAACCAACAACATGGTTTTCATGCTGGGTTTGCAGACCACACCAGGGGCATTTGAAGGAAAAACCGTTGATGGTCCAAGATAAGGAGACTCTGAGAACCACTACCACTTCAAGATGGAGATCTTTGGGATGTAACTATTTGGAGGTCTAGGCCAATCAGCGATCACAAAATCATCCTCAGATAAGATTTCTGGTACCGGCACAATTTGTAGATTGACTGCAATAATGGCGATGTCTACATGGAGATTGACGGTGCCAAATGAAATGTTTTACAAGAAGGAATAAAACCGACTGTGGAAGTAGCAAAGGTAGAAGCAACAGAGGAAGCCGCGAAAGCCAAAACGCAACAACTGGTGCAGCCGATATCGCGCAATGTGGCCAAGCATTGTCTACGACGAGTAAATTATGCGTGGCTCATACATCTCTAGCCAACTGGAGAAGCAAAAGTGGCAGCAACTGACTCAACATTATAGTCATCAACTTCACCGGCCTCCACAAAGTTTTCAATGGTACCCAAAGAGTTTGCACCCCTCATCCAGGAGTTTGCAAATGTGTTCCCCGACAAACTCCTGAAAACATTACCTCCTCAATGAGATATCGACCATTGCATGGAATTGAAGCCGGGCAGTAAACGTACCGTCTGAGGAGCCTATCGGATGAGCAACCACGAGCTGAACGAACTGAAAAGGCAACTCGACGAGATCCTTGGTCAAGGTATAATCAGCCCATCCACGTCACCATCCGCCTCACCCGTACTCTTTGAAAAAAAGAAAACGGGCAAGATGCGGATATGCATAGAATATCGGGCTTTGAACAATGCTACCATCAACAATGGCTACTCTCTCCCTTGAGCCAATGATCATTTCAACCAGCTCCGAGGAGCCTGAATTCTTTGTAAAATCGACTTACTCAACGGATATCACCAGATACGTGTGGTAGCCACTGACATTGAGAAGATGACCTTCTGACCTCGCTACTGGCACTTTGAGTTCACGTTCATGTCATATGGACTCACAAATACCCCGGTGACATTTATGGCGGCAATGAACAACATTTTCCAACCGTACCTTGACAATTTTGTCGTGGTATATCTTGACAACATTCTAGTGTATAGCCGCACCCGAGAGGAGCACAATGGATGTTTTCACATTTTCTCAAAGTTTTACAAAGAAAGATTTTTTTCCAGAAAACTCTCAAAATGCGACTTTGTTTGTCGTTTGATCAATTTTTTGGGTCACGTCATCAATGGCAAAATGATCACCATGGATCCCAAAAAATCGGTAGCAGTCGCTCATTTGCCGATGTCAACCCATGTTTGAGAAATNATGGCGGCAATGAACAACATTTTCCAACCGTACCTTGACAATTTTGTCGTGGTATATCTTGACAACATTCTAGTGTATAGCCGCACCCGAGAGGAGCACAATGGATGTTTTCAAATTTTCTCAAAGTTTTACAAAGAAAGATTTTTTTCCAGAAAACTCTCAAAATGCGACTTTGTTTGTCGTTTGATCAATTTTTTGGGTCACGTCATCAATGGCAAAATGATCACCATGGATCCCAAAAAATCGGTAGCAGTCGCTCATTTGCCGATGTCAACCTATGTTTGAGAAATTCAGGTTTTTCTCAGATTCTGCATATACTACCGGTGATTCATACGCGACTGTGCTTGAGTGTCAGCGCGTCTTTCCAACCTGACTCAAAAAGAAAACGAGTGGCAATGGGGCGATAGCGAACAAGAAGCGTTCACTGCTTTGCGGAAAGGTTTGACCTTGGCGCCAACCCTACGACTAACCGATCCGACAACCAACAACGTCATGGATACGGATGCATTAGACTGAGCAATTGGCATGATTCTTCTGCAAGACCACAACAATGGCAAAAAACTGGTCACCTATGCGTCTTCAAACTGTGAGGACCCAAACTCAGCTATACGGTTCACAAAAAGGAGATGTTGGCCCCAATGTGGCAACCCTACAACTACAGCAAGACCCGTACCTCAAGCGATTGTTCACACAAAACTACGACGAGCATGGTGGAAATGATAAAGCCAAGTTTTGGTTCGACGCACCCTACTGACAACAACGCTTCAATCGCCAAGTGGTCATTCCCCCAAACGACGAACTTTGCCAAATGCTGCTCAAAGAATGCCATGACACTGGTCCAGGTGGACACATTGGAGAAGACACCACCAAAGGAACAACATGACTGTTTTTAAACACATGTTAAGCAGCATACCCAGAACCATCACGAGCAACAGAAACGATCGATTTACTATCCGTTTTTGGCACAAACAGATGAATCGCTACGGAAGCAGAATTCAACTTTCAACGGCATTCCATCCTCAAACTGACGGTCAAATCGAGCAAACAAATCAGATGCTCAAACAACTACTCCAAATACTATGCAGGCCTCATGGGACGGATTGAGCACAAAAACTTGTGACCGCCAAAAAGTTTCACATGATTTGGAAGTTTCCACCGCAAAAAGTAAAACCCCATTTCAAATGGTGTATGGAAAACTTCCTGGCACTCCACCTGGACTGCAAATCGGCAGCAACATTCTTGTTGTTGACGTTCAACACCGAGACTTGACCACCGTCTGGGAGGAAGCATGTCAAACCCTTGTGAAGACACAAGCAGCGATGAGAAGAGCGCCTGACCAGCATTGTAGCTAGGAAATCTTCACCACTGGCAAAAATATTCTTCTCAATGCGGCAAACACCAAGCTCCATGGATCCGCTTGTTTGAATTTCAATCTGCGATGGTTGGGACCATTTGAAATTAAGCGCATGTAAATCTCCCTGGTTGCGCAAATCAAACTCCCCAACACTATGCAAGTTCATCCAATGTTTCATGTCAGCATACTCAAACACTACCAAGACCCTGGAGAGAACTTCTATGGCAGAGATATCCCTCCTCCACCTCTCGTTTAAGTGGAAAAAGACACAGAGTACATCATCGAGGACGTCCTCGGCCATCAATGACGAGGCAAGATAACAGAATATCTCGTCTAGTTGCACGGCTAAAACGTCGTGCATAACAGGTGGGAACACTACGAGAACATCCAAGACGTCGATTATCTGATCAACAGCAATCACCCCTGTCTCCAGGCTGCATCTACATGCGTACCGGGAAGTCGCGGCTAAAAGGGGGTGAAGTGTTACGTACCAGACGTACATGAGTCCCTAATCTTCTCAAGTGGGCAATTCTGTTACCACACAAACAGTCCATCGCGTGGCAAGAACTGCAGTAATCACTCCAACGGCGGAGGGCAAACCAGCCAACAGCCCCGCCCTTAATGGATAATCTTGAATCTTCTGACATCTTTGACCACTCTTGCAAGCCTACAAACAGAATTGTCATGACCTTTTGGTGGACTTCTCGACGCATCACAAAAAATCTGGATTTACATAGATGCATTGTGCATCTTCACCGTCAATTCTTAAAGACCCACGACTTATCAATGGACATTCTTAAATCCGACCGCTCATGACGCAACTCCGCGCGCGTTGCTTGACATTCGACCCAACGACCCCGACTATGTTTCATTCGTAACCGGACAGTTGTAAACATATGTTCGATCATTTTGACACTTGTCATCGAAGTACACTTACCGCTCATTATAAACTGCTCAAGTGTCCCAAACTTAAAAATGTGTTTTGCCTCAACTTCTACCTGTTCACCATGTACGCTCTATTTGGCTTGACAGTGGTAACGAGACAGTACTGTTGCTACCGTCGGAGAGTTACTGGTATTGGTATCATCTTGCCAAGAAACTAGGATGCCGTGAAATTGATCACCGTGGTAGGAGACTAATAAAGAACGCGATGTTGTAGTCCTGCTTTTAATAAAGGACCTGTTTTCTTCCAAAAGCCTTGAGTTTCTGTGCTATGTGATTTTGGTCAAAACTCGCATTCACATCCATACCTAGAATTTTGGTCTTCGAACTCCAAGAGTTGGGAGCAAAGCAGCGTCTTGTAGCTTCCTTTGAACGCCGCCTTGGGGCTTGATTTGTGTTTTGTAGATAGCCATGTTTTTTTGTTCTCCACACTGTCGCAAGTCAGTGTAGGACTACGTGCAGAACGTGGATGCTTCACGTTCCACCCGCAGTCCTTGTAGCATCTCGCAGAAGCTTTAGAGGTGTGTAGAGCTAATTGATTCTTGCAAATTTAAGGGTGATTCTTCCATGAGGCTAGAATCAATCTGCTTGAATATTAAAGGAAATATAATCGTTTTAGTTGAATGGAAGGGCCCGTATGGTACAACATTTAGCAGTCGCTTTCTTCATGATCTCATTACATGCCTACGTAATATTTGAGATGATGATTGGAAATCATCATTCATAGAAGCTTTCGTGTGCACTAGTATTGCTTATTGATTCTGTCGGACTCATGCTGCCAGATTATTTTATTAGCATTTGCTCTCAATCAAAATGTCTGACTTCACCTTGATAGTGGTGGCAGGTTGCTGTTATGTCAATCTTGGTCAGCTCTGAACTTGACGACACTCACTTGCACTCTCACGCTTGCCCTCTCCCCTCCTCTCACTCATTTTGTGAGGCGAGGAGGGAAGGGCGAGGTTGAGATCTTGAGGCCATCCGCCTCAACCCTCGGGGCCTCACGACCTTCTGGCTGCTGATTGAGTGACCAACTTGAGTAGCGACCAGCAGGTGGCCAGCCGGTAACCTGACGAGCCGGTCTGCTGCCAGCTGGCAGGTGGCCAGGGGGTGGCTGGCCACTGGCCAACCCTTGCTTTGGCAAGGAATGGCCGCCAGCTTCCCTCGTAATACTGCAAAAAAGGGAGGGACAAACTGGCCCTCCCGCTACACTCCTCCCCACTGAGTATGAACTGTCCTAGTTCAAGAGCAACAAGAATGAATGCAAGATAGTGAGTTGTTGACATTGTGAAAGAAGATGAACTATTTCAACCACCAGCTTGGCATGGACATGCACACATTAATTTGACCTAAGCTGTACCTTGTTGGTCAACATGGCTAGCGGCCTCTCCCCTTGAGATTAGAGTGTCATCGGAACAAAAATGTTGAGCTTTCCCAACCTTCTATAGTCAGTTTCCATGAATGCCACCCTAGGAAATTTTCTTCAATATTCTGGTGTTCAAGTGGTGCCCCATGCCACTTGTTTATGTATGCGATCTGTCAACTCACTCCAATACTCATTGACCACCCCTATGGGCAAGCAAGATTCAGGCTCCTGTAAGTTATGTTCAGGTCCAGAGCTGGCTCAATGAAGAAGGTATTCCCAAGCAACTTGAAAAAACCTTTGCATCGGCTGCTACGCGTTGGGAAAAACCTGACGCAATGCAAGGCACCGTCAGGCTTGAGTTTATGAAGGCCTGTATCAGACGTTTTCGGGACCCAAGAGCTTTCACACCCATATGCTCTAGCAACTCAACATGGTGATGGAGGATTTTATTTTCCCAAGCGTGCAAAAGCAGTGCTAGAAAGAGAAATCTCCAACTTCCTAGTGAATCCCATATTTGACGAGCACTCCCCAAATTGTTTGATCTGCAAACTCAAAGGGACTAGTGGTAAGGATGTGGTTGCCGAGTTTGGAGGTTTACTTCATCACTTCTACTATCAACAATGAAAAAAACAAAACTGACCTCGCGGCCTTGCTGTTGAATGGTAAGGCTTTAAGTTGTTGGTCTAATCTAAAGATTATCCAATAGCAAAGGAAGACTTGAGGCCACAAAGAAAAAAATGATCAACAACTTATGCGACCGCTCTCACATCATCAACTATAGGCGTACTACCTCTCAAGCAAATGAGTCCCACATGGAAAACTCCCTCATGCCACTACAAGCGTGCTACAATTGCTAGCTTGGGAAAACCACGTGCTGTATTGCCTATTTTGTCAGTCGTGCTTTGTGGAGTATACACGACGTTTTTGGAATATCATCGTTGGCAGTGAGCACGCCCGTGATTAACTCTATTTCTACCACAATAGCATTAAGCAAGAAAGTCAGTGATCAATCTCCATTTTTGGCATCTAGGAAAACATTGTACAGAAGTCTGTAGTGGCTGATCATATCAACAGCATAGACTACAAAATTTGTAGTATTCCAACGATTGGCAACCCCAAAGTCACAATAATCATCGTGGCGGATGAATGTCGCAAGCGAAAGAGACATTGTCTCCAATGGAGTTTGACTCCATGAATGAACCCAGTCAGACTTGCAGGAAACCGCGTCATATTTCACGTGACTACTAGAAGGGGCATCAACAAAAAAGGGGGGAAATATGTAAAGAAGAAATGAGGAGTCTGGAAACGGCAAAGGACATGAGTAGACGGCGAGACTCTTGTCCGTTCAGAAAACTCTGCATGGACCAATGGTTCATCTACGAGGCTCACATTGTCACACATGAGGGTTCTTCAGATCGTTTTTTTTGTGAGGGGTATGAGGATGACCAACAGGCGATGCTGCCACAAGTACAACTGAGGGGTTGTAAGAGTTGCACAATGATACCGGTAGTATTGGATGGAGGAGCTTCTTACAGCTTTGTCAGCAATAACATGGCTTGGAAGTTGGACTTGCGAGTGAAACCAAGAGTGTTTGAGGGAAATCCCATTGACGTACGACTATAGGTCCATCAACTTCGCAAACCACTCCGACTGCAAATTGGAGTTCTGCACACTAATGACCTAGATAATCTGCCCAATGAGGAACCACAAAATCATCCTGGGGTGAGAGAGCATTAATGAACACAACCTGTGGGTGGACTGGAGTAGTGGCTCTCTCTACGTTAGCATTTCTGGCTGAAAATGACAAGATTTTGTTTGAGCGATCCACAAAGCAATGGCGGTTACAGGAAGCAACAAAGGTGGAAGCATCAGCAATGCCGGTTATAGCAGCCATAAAATGCGAGCTGATTTCTCTCCACGTGGCCAAAATATATCTTTGACGTGAATATCAAGTGAGGCTAGTCCACTTGAAGACCGGGTAAGAGAAAGAAATCACATATGCCAAGACGACCACATTGGCATCGATACCTGTGAAGTTCACAGCCATTTTGGAGTAGTTTTCAGTACTCATCAAGAGTTTAAAACGGGATTATCTTGAAGAAGTTCCCAAAGAGGTCCCTCAATGTCAAAACATCCATCATCAAATAGACTTGAAACTGAACGATTGATCTTCGGTGACATGAACCTCTCAAATGAGCAATCACGAGCTGACCAAAGTCATCAAGCAACTGGACAAGATGCTCAGTATGGGGTTAATGGGACCTTCCATGCCGCCCTACACAACACCTGTTCATTTTGTGAAAACGTTACCCAGAGAGATGCGGATGTGCGTTGACTACCGAGTGTTGAACGAAATCACTATCAAGAATCACTAGCTGTTCAGTGAGCTGCTCAGAGGGGCCAAAATGTTTAGCAAAATTGACCTATGCAGCAGCTATCATTACATCTACATATCTGATAAGGATGTTGAATATAATGAATGAAGCACCCAATACAGGCACTTTGAGTTCACCATCATGCCATTGGGACACCTCAACAACTTTGTAGTCGTACATTGTAACAACATCCTAATGGACAGGCACACCCAGGAGGAGGACAATGGACATCTCCGAAAAGGTCTTTTGATTATACATAGAGATTTTCTTTGGATAATCCTAAAATTACCACTTCCATTGCTGTTCGATTGAGTTCTTGGGCCACATCATCAGCAATGGACAGATAATCATGCTTTGGGAAAACGTAGAGGCGGTTGCCAACTGGCCAACGCCAACAAATTTTTGGGACGTGCATGTAGTTTTGGGCTTCTGCAACTACCATCATCAATTTGTGAAGGTATACAGTTTATTGTTATTGCCTCTCAAAGATCTCACCTAGAAAAGCACTTGATACAATTGGGGAGACATCAAACAAGAAATGTAAACTCTTTGAGAAACACTCACACCTTAGAGGAAGCCTTACAATTGGCAAATCAAATGATGGACTATATCATTGCCACCAACGCGTCAAATCAAGCCATCGGAGTCGTTCTCCTCAAAGACAATAGTGGTGGAGAACAACCTATTGCATACATGTCGATAATGCTCTACAAACCTAAACTTAACTATGGTGTGCAGGTGAAAGGCATGTTTTTGTTGTGTAAGTGTTCAAGACAAGGTGGTTCTCCTTGGAATGATGATGAAGCATCATCCACAGCGACCATCATTTGTTGAAACATGTTAAGACAACCAAATCTGAGCCGTCAAAAAACTTGATGGATAGAGTTCCTCGACTCCAACTTTGTCTACGGCGTCAAGTAGTGACCTGGAAAAACAATCCTATCAATGATTTGAGTCAGAGATGGCATTCAATGAAAGCTACTTGTTGAATGAGACCCTTACCACATGAGGATGTTTGCCAAGGAATATGAGGAGTTTGGCAGGTACGAAAAGGAGGTAAAGTTAACCGTCCCCATTTTACACACGCTACATCCAGTGTATTAGGTACATAGATTTGGGTCATTTCCACAAAATTGTCTTAAGGGTGAATCGTCTTGTGCTCACATGGAAAACAATGGACATGGTACCTGTATCTTGGGAATTGCATGTTACAATTTAACAACAAATGAAAAGAACATGACAGTGTGGGTCAAATGTACCATTGACGTGTATATGTCCTGCAACATTCTGGGTGAGCCTATTTGTACATATGATGTTCACTTTTCTATTCGTGACCTCGAACGAGAATTACTTTTATGTCGAGAGTAGTTTTCCTATTAGTCGATTGCGTTTCTATCCGCGACAAACTGCCGAACTCGTCCCCCCCCCCCCC
>SZWC01018695.1:28636-40854 GCA_023375785.1 Penium margaritaceum | reverse complement strand
AGTGATTGGATGGCAAAACTACCGCCCAAAGAACTCGCATATGACTTGGCGACTTCCACAACAACGGGTAAAACTCTGTTCAAGGTAGTCTGTGGCAAACTTCGTGCCACATTGATAGGACTGCAGAGCAAGAGAAATAATCTTGGGGTTGTTATCTATCACCACCACGTTTCGAGCATCTACAGCAAACCCTTGCAAATACGCAGGTGGCAATGAAGCAAGCAGCAGACCGGAATCATAGTGACAACATTTTCAATGTTGATGAATGCATCCTACTCAGCTCATTGAACATCAAAACTACTCGGAAAGGACTTGGAAAAGCTTAAACCCTATTAGTTGGGTCCGTTTGAGATCAAACAAATGCAAACCCCACACTTCGCTCGACTTCACCTAGTAGGCATCATGAAAACTCATCTGGTCTTCCTCGTGAATAAGCTGAAGCACTACCAAGACCCCAACAATAATCTCCCCGGTAGCAACATCACTTCTTAGCCTCTTATTCAGGTTGACGGGGATACAAAGTACGTCATTGAGGACACCCTCAGATAATGATGCCATGGAAAAATGAGCACATATCTTGTTAAGTGGCATGGTTATGGATGCCTGCACAACTGTTGGGTTCCATATGACAACCTCTGTGACCTTGATCATCTTATCGGCGGCTACTACAAGTGTTATTGGCCTACATCAGCTAACCTGCCGGGACATCCTGGCTAAAAGGGGGGAGGGTCATTCCAAGACCTACTCGAGTCCCAAAACCTTTGTGAGTGGGCTTATTTTTCATTAGCATTGTGGCCCACCATGAATCGACTTTAAGAGGTTTTTGATGTTTTGTGCCCCGACTCCGGTGTTCTGATCGCAAAGATTCTGACAAGTTCAACCATTTTCTGGAATGGTCAACAGAATTTTAGCTAACTTTACCAATGTTTTTATACTGTTTAATAAACGTCTCAACAGCCCTTTCATTCACAAGCCTCAACATTCTTGAAATCCCAATGACAACCACCGTCACCGCAAAAGGAACAGTGTGCCTGTTTCTAAACCAGATGGTACAGCTGTACGGCGTGCCAAGTACCATCATTAGCGACAAAGGCAGCCGTTTTACAAGCCGTTTTTGGCGGGAGTTGATGACACGTTATGGTACAAGGATTCAGCTATCAACGGTGTTCCACCCCCAAATGCTCAATAAGTTTGTCTACAGTTTCTCCATACTTCATGCGAAACACACAACACTGATTGGGCTGCCAAATTACCGACCGTCAAACTTGCATACACCGCTGCTACCTCCACAACAACAGGTAAAACTCTGTTCAAAGTGTTCGAACTTCCCGCCACACTGGACAGTTTACATCTGCCACAGATATTTCTCCTGTGTTTTGGAGGAGACACAAAAAATCCTTGCAAAGACACAAGAAGCTATGATGCAAAAATCTGACCGACATCACAGCAATGACATGTTGAGCATTGACTGTTGAGAAATAAACCAAACGTTTGATTTTAGACACAACAAGGACATGCTTACTTTGGGTTTTATGCTTCGGGCTCAAGAATGCACTGGCAATCTTCCAACGAGAAATAAACCAAACGTTTGTTGCACAGCTTGGTCGATCTGTCTTAGCTTACCTAGACAACATTTTTAAAATAAATGACTGAAAGTAGAGCACATTGAGTATTTGCATGGATTCCAAGTGATTCTTTTGGAGTAGAAGTTCTATGGAAAAGTGAGCAAGTACAGGTTCGCACGAGACAAGTTCAAATTCCTTGGATACATAGTTGACAGGGACAATATCCGTGTCTATCTATAGAAAGTCCAAGTCGTAGCTGTAACGGGTCGTGTCTCCAGCTCCTGCACTGAGGTCATCGTCGGAGTTCGCAGAATGCCGTCTAGAGCTTGCTCAAGGGATTTTTCCGTCTGCGTCACCGGCGACCTGAGGGTAGTTTACCTTGAGGTGCCTGGGCTGGAGGCAGTTGTGACGGAGGCCTTTGCGGGAGGCCATGTTGCAACACTCAAACGTCACCTGCGTCTCATCGCTGTTGTGACCGCACTTGTAGTTGGGTGCCTTCTGCTTGTCACTTTTCTTGATTGGGGAATTGTAGGCTGCTTGCTTTTGGCCCCAAGCGGCTGGCTGGTTGTCCATCCAGCCCCTATAGCATCCATGCACATATTGCAGCCTTCGTGCACATGCACGTTTGGTTGTGCATTCATACACTTCTTTGAGTTTGTCAAATACATTTCACTCATGTAGTTGTACAATTTCCTCCAGCTTGTCTAAGCCTAGCCCGTTGTCATTGTGGTGGTCTTCTTCCTTCAGTTTCTCATTGGAAAGAGTGTCGTGCAAGTACTCTAGCAATAAGTACAATTGGTACTTGAAATTCTGGGTCCCATTGCCCTCGAAGAAGTTTTTGGCTTCCTCCACGAGTGCAATGAGCTCGCTCAAATAGGCCTCGAGTAAGCTACCCAGATTCTTCAAGTCCATGATCTTGTGGAAGACGCGTCAAGCCTCCTCACGCTGGGTAAATAACACTATGAAAAAAGGCACAACACACCAGTGCATGGCACAAAACGAGGAAGAGGGAGAGGGCGTTAAAAAAAACTCCCAATTGCTCCATTGATCGCTTGATCATGATTCTTGCAAATGAACACTTAACGAGGAGGGACACATGACCCTCCTCGCTATGCTTGATTAGCCAGCGTCTCTGATTGAGCATAACGAGGAGCACAAGAGTGATCTATCTTAAAAGATCTATCATATCCACGTTATGGATAACCTTAATGCCATATCCAGTTTTGGAAGTATAATAACGCCATATCTAACGAGTGTGAAGATAACATGATGTGTGCAAAAAAATTGCTGCAATCGCAATGTCAACGCTACATGGCATGTTGTGTTGACATGCTGACGTTGCCAAGCCTCAACAAAGCTTCACAAACCCCTTTACAGAGGGGTTTGTGACTTTTATGAGCAGTTTAAATGAGGGGTCCGAAACCCCCATTGCGCTGAAAGGGAACGTGCTTGGCCTCGTTAAAGCGGTATGCAAAATGAGCCTACATGACCCTAGATTCCCTAGTGTGATTTGGGGTAGAGTTTGAACGAGTTTTTCATAGGAAGCACAGGGTTTTTATGCCAGTTAAAATACGTAAACAAGGCTTTTTTTCCTGATCAAAGAAAGGGAAAGAAAACCATAACGCTCGGTTGCGATTCCCGTAATCGAGCGATTGGCGAAGGAGGTCACATGACCCTCCTCGCTATGCGCGGTCAGTGATGCATGTTCCTGATGAAGCATGCCAAGGAGCCGGATATGTTTGTAATTGTTTTTGGGCGCTTTTGTGCGACACCATAGCACACTCGGGAAAATAGCCCATCTGGCATTGACTCTTAGTATCTTCACCAGATATCCAATCACTTGCCAAAAAGGTTTGGAGAATTCCCAAAACATTTCTTGCACGTGCCAAAAAGGTTGGGAGACAACTCCGCCTTTGTTGGATTTCATTGGGATTCAGGTGCCTCTTAGGCCCCACTACCGCGGCACCTGGGAGGCACCTGAATCCTAATGAAATCTGCGGCCCTTGAATGTTACAAGGGGGGTTTTTCAAAAATGATTTTGATAATTTCAAGGGATTTTCCGGGTAGAATTTTGTGACTCAACATTGGAGAGGCAGATTACAAAAGAATAGCTAGTAGATGACACAGCACTTCGAGCCGGGTTTGTTAAATCCCCGACGTACACGAGTCCCTAAACTCAGCGAGTGGACATGTTTATCCTTACATTTGTGGCCCGCACGTTGACCTGATAATTTTTATGCCATTCGGCCAAGGGCATTTTGGCCAACTGCCCCAAACTCCCGTGTTCCGTTCCAACATGTTCTGATACCTTCAACCACTTTCTGGACTGGTCAACAGTAGTGTCGCGGACTGTATCGGTGTTGTGATACTATTTGGTCGACTTCTTGACGGTACGCAACTTTCATAAAACCATGCCTCGACTTCTTGGTGGAGTTTCTTGAAGGAGCCACTCATGGCGCGACCTTGCACGTGTCGCTCGGCTTGAGCACCGAGGACCCATCATATGCTTCATTGTGATTCTCGCCATTGTATATGTATTCGACTTGTTCGACACTAGACATCAAAGTACAATAACTCATGAATAAAAATAATCTATTCGTCCAAAATCCTCAAGTCGTCTTCTTCTTTGCACCTCATCCCTGTGAACCACCCATGTTCCGCTCAGTGTAACAATGGGTATCAGAGCGCAACGACGCTGTAGGGGCAGCTGACGTGTTAAGTACCAAGCGACAACCTGGCATGGGTCTTCAGTGCATCACCACTGTTCAGAAATTCACAAGCCTCGTGGCGACAACAGTGAACAGAGCGAGCGCACCCAACAACGAGCAGTAATAGTAGACAAATACTCCGGCGATGGAGGATCAGCAACATGTGAACAACAACGCTCTCAAGCAAACCAAGTAGCAGTGACAGCTTTTGTAGTGAATGGCGCAGCACCAACGACTCCGATGGCCCACCCGGTGACGGACCCCTCGGGCTCGGTGAATCCTTCACACCCGCTGCCCGTCGGGACGACACTTGGCACGATGGGAGGCACCGACCCACAAGCTAGCATCAACAGAGATTTGAACCAGAAATTATCGGGACTTGAGAGCCAATCTGCTCCATCAAAGTGATGATGGAAAAGGTTTGAATTTTTGGTGTGCACGAAGCAGTGCTCACCGAAAGGAATATTCAAATTTTTATTGGACCNGGAGGTGTTCTTCACCGTTGCTAGGGTCAGCAATGACAAGAAGAAGGTTGACCTCACATCCTTGCTTTTGCATGGCACGGCATTGAGTTGGTGGTTTGATCTAAAGACCATCCAACAGCAAGAGGAAAATCGCAGAGCTGGACCAGCGGCTCACGCGACCTCTCAATCACAACCCTCCGACTCCACTAGAAACCTGGAACGACTTGGCACACACTACACTCGCCTGCTTTGGCAAAATGAGCGAGAAGTCCGACGCATTGTATAGGCTTCAACACTTGCGTCAGAAGTCCAATGTGGTAGATTACATGCGACATTCTTGCGAGATCATTACCGGCAACAAACTTGCCCCCAACGAAATCTACTTCTACTATAACAACGGCCTCAAGCGCAATATTTGGCGAGCAATCGCTAGATCCGACATCCAAGGCAACCTTCCCTGAATGATCGCAATAGCCAATCACATCAACTATGTCAACTACAACACTCGGATGCAAGAATCCAACGGCTGGTGACCCCAAGGCCACAATTAACATCGTGGCGGAGGGAATTCACAGGCGGTGGAAACCTCATCTCAGATCTAGATTGACGCTGTTGATCAATGCAATCGATGGCTCCGCTGGCCATGGGAGAAGTCGAGACATATCTCGTGCGACTGCCGCAAACAGCAGCAGCAGGCCGAAAAGAGGGAAAGCCGCATAGAAAAATTAGGAGTCGTGAAACGGCAAAGGATAGGAGAAAATGACGAAGCTCCTATCCGGTCAGAAAAATCTGTGCCAACCGATTGCCAATCTGAGTGGCTCGCGTTATCGCAGACGAGGATTCTTGAGATCGTAAAGTTTGAAAAGGGGTACAAGGAGGAACAACTGGCAATACTGCCACAAGTACAACCGAGGGGTTGTAAAAGTCGTAGAACGGTACTTGCACTACTAGATGAAGGAGCTCCTCATCGTTTCTTAACTAACGACATGGTTTACAAGCTGGCTTTGCAGACTGAAGCAGGGGTGTTTGAAGGAAAAATCGTCAATNGGCACGGCATTGAGTTGGTGGTTCGATCTAAAGACCATCCAACAGCAAGAGGAAAATCGCAGAGCTGGACCAGCGGCTCACGCGACCTCTCAATCACAACCCTCCGACTCCACTAGAAACCTGGAACGACTTGGCACACACTACACTCGCCTGCTTTGGCAAAATGAGCGAGAAGTCCGACGCATTGTATAGGCTTCAACACTTGCGTCAGAAGTCCAATGTGGTAGATTACATGCGACATTCTTGCGAGATCATTACCGGCAACAAACTTGCCCCCAACGAACTCTACTTCTACTATAACAACGGCCTCAAGCGCAATATTTGGCGAGCAATCGCTAGATCCGACATCCAAGGCGACCTTCCCTGAATGATCGCAATAGCCAATCACATCAACTATGTCAACTACAACACTCGGATGCAAGAATCCAACGGCTGGTGACCCCAAGGCCACAATTAACATCGTGGCTGAGGGAATTCACAGGCGGCGGAAACCTCATCTCAGATCTAGATTGACGCTGTTGATCAATGCAATCGATGGCTCCGCTGGCCGTGGGAGAAGTCGAGACATATCTCGTGCGACTGCCGCAAACAGCAGCAGCAGGCCAAAAAGAGGGAAAGCCGCATAGAAAAATTAGGAGTCGTGAAACGGCAAAGGATAGGAGAAAATGACGAAGCTCCTATCCGGTCAGAAAAATCTGTGCCAACCGATTGCCAATCTGAGTGGCTCGCGTTATCGCAGACGAGGATTCTTGAGATCGTAAAGTTTGAAAAGGGGTACAAGGAGGACCAACTGGCAATACTGCCACAAGTACAACCGAGGGGTTGTAAAAGTCGTAGAACGGTACTTGCACTACTAGATGAAGGAGCTCCTCATCGTTTCTTAACTAACGACATGGTTTACAAGCTGGCTTTGCAGACTGAAGCAGGGGTGTTTGAAGGAAAAACCGTCAATGGANAAGCTCAAGCGCTACTGGGACCCTAGCAAGAACTTCCCCGACAGAGACATTGTACCACCACCTCTTCAAGTAGATGGGGATACGGACTATGTGATTGAGACATCCTCGAACATCAACACCGTGGAACAAGTGTCAAGTGCCACGGTTACAACGCTGTGCACAACAGCTAGAAGTTCTAGGACAACCGTCGAGACGTCGATCATCTGATGAACGGTTACTATCGTCATCACCAACCCACATGTGCTAGCGCACCGGAATGTTGCAGCTGAAAGGGGGGAAGTACTACGTCCCTGATGTAGATGAGTCCCTTAACTCCGTGAGTGGACATTTTTGTCCTTACATTTGTGGTCCACCGCGCGACGACTTCAAGATTTTTTCGTTGTTCAACCAAGGGAATTTTGGCCAACTGCCCTAACCTCAGGTGTTTTGTTCCAGAAGGTTCTTACAGCTTGGACAACTTTCTAGATTGGTCCAAAAAAGTGTCACGAATTGTAGTAATGTTTCGATACTGTTTGGTTGACTTCTGGACGGCGCTGCACATTATGAAACCATGCATTGATATTCTCGAAGCCCCCCTGCTTCTTGGCACAGTTTCTCAAAGAAGCCACTCCCAGTGCGACCCTGCACGTGTCGGCTCGGCTTGAGCGTCAAGGACCCATCATATGCTTCATTGTGATACTTGTTATTGTAAACGTACGATTGACTTGTTCAGTACTTGACATCGAAGTACACTTACTAATCAATGCAAATTATCCATTTGTTTGAAATCCTTGACTTGTCTTCCGCTCTGCACCTCATCGCTATGAACCACCCACGTGAGTTATGGTTAATCGTCCCATTTTAATACACTGTGTAATGTTTGTATGTTATACATGCAATATGGTAGGTTCCTAGAATTTCACAGGTGTATAGACATTACGTAGTACACCGTTTAATCAGTGAACAAACTGTTGACATTGATGAAGCACTTGTGAGTTCCCGTGGTTTCTTATGTATGTCATATTTTTTAATTTTATGTCTTTAGATATATAAGATAACGTAGATCAGTCGAGAAATGATATGATGGGTACATCTGTCGTTTCTCACATATGTCGCAAACTATTCGGAACACTGTGAGTTACTTCTTTACTCGAAACACCATAGTTTAGACTATGCTCAATATTTGAATGGGGCCGCACGCGCCATTTGCTCAACCTTGACGAAGTCCATGACCCCCCCCNGGGGGGGGGGGTAGAGGGCTATCCATACCGGTTGTGTATCGGAGAGTATCGCGGATAGACACTCAGAAATACGACTTGTGTATTTTCGATAAGCACCGTCCATACGCATTCCATAACAGGACCCCGATAACCAGTCGCAGACCCCCCCTCCAAAGCACCTCGAGTGTATCTGGGGAGTGTATCTGGGGGTGTATTGAGGAAATGCAAAGTTTTCAAACTTGTGTATTCCACTGTTCCATGTCCTCCCCCCCAAACACGTCGAGTGTACGTGGCGAGTGCCTCGTGGAGTGTATCTGAAATGTTTATCGATACGTGACATGTGAACACTTCTGTGGTACTCTCTCTTTGTACACAAGTTTACGGATTCGATACTCCTCAGATACACACTCCAATACACTACCCCAATACACTTTCGACTTGGAGAGGGGGGAGGAGAAGGCTATCCATACCCCCCCTCCCTCCGTATCGAGAATGTATCAGGGTGGTGTAGCGGAGAGTGTCGCTGATAGACACTCGAAACTACGACTTGTGTATTTTTGATAACCACCATCCATACGCGTTGCATGACAGGACCCCAACACCTTGTCGCCCCCCCCCCCAAGCACCTCGAGTATATCTGGGGAGTGTATCTGGGGGTGTATTGTGGAAATGCAAAGTGTTGGAACTTGTGTATTCCACTGTTCCATGTCGTCCTCCCCCCCAAACACGTCGAGTGTATGTGGCTAGTNGGGGGGGGGGGGGTAGAGGGCTATCCATACCCCCCCTCCGTATCAAGAGTGTATTGGGGTTGTGTATCGGAGAGTATCGCGGATAGACACTCAGAAATACGACTTGTGTATTTTCGATAAGCACCGTCCATACGCATTCCATAACAGGACCCCGATAACCAGTCGCGGACCCCCCTCCAAAGCACCTCGAGTGTATCTGGGGAGTGTATCTGGGGGTGTATTGTGGAAATGCAAAGTTTTCAAACTTGTATATTCCATTGTTCCATGTCCTCCCCCCCAAACACGTCGAGTGTACGTGGCGAGTGTATCGTGGAGTGTATCTGAAATGTTTATCGATACGTGACATGTGAACACTTCTGTGGTACTCTCTCTTTGTACACAAGTTAACGGATTCGATACTCCTCAGATACACACTCCAATACACTACCCCAATACACTTTCGACTTGGAGAGGGGGGAGGAGAAGGCTATCCATACCCCCCCTCCCTCCGTATTGAGAATGTATCAGGGTGGTGTAGCGGAGAGTGTCGCTGATAGACACTCGAAACTACGACTTGTGTATTTTTGATAACCACCATCCATACGCGTTGCATGACAGGACCCCAACACCTTGTCGCCCCCCCCCAAGCACCTCGAGTATATCTGGGGAGTGTATCTGGGGGTGTATTGTGGAAATGCAAAGTGTTGGAACTTGTGTATTCCACTGTTCCATGTCGTCCTCCCCCCCAAACACGTCGAGTGTATGTGGCTAGTGTAGCGTGGAGCGTATCTGAAATGTCTATCGATATGAAACATGTGAACACTTCTGTGGTAATCTCTTTATGTACACAAGTTTACGGATTCGATACCCCTCAGATACACACTCCAATACACTGCCCCAATAGACTTACGACTTGGAAGNATAACCATCATCCACACGCGTTCCATAACAGGACCCCGACAACCAGTCGCCCCCCCCCAAAGCACCTCGAGTGTATCTGGGGAGTTTATCTAGGGGTGTATAGTGAAAATGCGAAGTGTTCAAACTTGTGTATTCCAATGTCTGAAATCCCATCCCCGCAGTACAACTATGGATTTTGCTTTAAGTTTAGGATTTCATAACAAACATAATGCACCAAACCCCCAGTGTAACAAAGGGGTTTGCTTCTGGTTTGATGGCAAGAACTGTCGAAGGCGAAGTCAACTGGTCTCGACGTTCTTGCTTCCAACATCGGCGATGCCGATGTCAAAAGGGAGCGACGTCACTCTCGAAGTCGGCGAGGTTCGACTCCGAGGACGAAGTCGCCTTGGTATTTCCTAGCGGGCATTCTCGCCCTGTACACATGGATGCGAGTGTATGTTTCGGACCCAAATACCCATAATATGAATGCTTCGCCCACCGTAACCAAAAGACATTAAGTGCGCTTTACAACAAAGGACGATACAAATAGGTTCTGTAAGAGAAAACAAGCATAACACAAATAGTGTATGAACACAAAATAAGTCACTCAACGAGTACATCTCTATCACCTATTTGAAAAAAAATAAAATAAAAAATATGAGAAGTCAAAGGAAGTTCAATGAAGCTTCTAGGGTATTATGCACTGAAATACTTGTGTATCTAGAATGTACACGTAACTTCTGGGAAATATTCCTATTCATGGGAACTCATTTCCATGAAACATCCTCCCCATATGTTGTAGATCTGTACACTAGTTTATCAATGTGTTCTTTTGGGATGATTGACCATAAATGACACACGTTCCGCTCAGAGTAACGAGGCTTTTAATCGTTTTGGATTCAAATATCCTCTTTTTCAACTTTTGGATGCGGCAACAAAGTAGTTTGCTTACGCGGTATCTTAGCTTTTTTGTCAAGAACTAGAGTGGCAATTCCACATTGACTACCCCGACTAGTTATCGGTACTAGTAACGAACATGTAGCCTAGGCTTCTCCGTCTGCTTCAAGTTGTTTTTCCCAAGGAAGTACCTCAATAGTTACCTCCGTAACGCAAGGGAAATCATCAGATAGACCTAAAGCCACGTTAAGCTTAGGGAGATCTATCGGATGAGCGAACACGAGCTGACCAAGCAAGAAAAATAGTTCGTCAAGATGGCTCGGACAAGGCTTCATGAGGCCGTCCACGTCACAATTTGCCGGACCTGTACTTTTTGTGAAAAGGGAAACTGATGAGATGCTGATGTGCTTGAGTTCTATGTTCCAGATGTACACGAGTCCCGAAACTTCGTGAGTGTGTATTTTTGTCATTATTTCTACAATGACCCACAAAACTCTTACAAACTATATCGATGTTTTGATACTATTTGATCGAGATTCCAACAATGCTAGATTTTGATAAGAAGCACCTTGATATTCGCAAAACCCCTTGACTTCTCGACGGAGTTCCTTGAAGTGACCATCCACGATGCGTCGTCATACGTGTTCGCTCGACTGGAGCGTCCTAGACCCAACANGTGCCTCATTATGTTTCTCGCTATTGTATCTATGTGCTCCACATGTGCGACACTTGTCATTGAAATAAATATACTGCAAATACAAATTATTCCAAAACCCAATTTATTGTATTGTCTTCTGCTACACACCTCATCTTTGTGAACCATGCACGTTCCGCTCGGCTTAGCTAGTGGTTGGTTGATTTTGTTGTGGGGGCTGGACAGCTGGTTGCTTTTTTGTTTTCAAGGGCTGGATGGATGGATCTTTTTTGTATGCAAGGTGGGTGGATGAGAGTCACACTTTGCGTTTTATGAGTATCTAAGCTATTTGACCCATTTCGAAAATAGATGTGCTGCTTAAAAAAAAAACCTGTTTCCTCACCACATACCAACCACTAGATATTAGGGGAAGACCCATTTACACTCAAATTATGTGACTAAGAGGTACAATTCACATGAAATTTTATTTTTCCATCGATTTGATCTGCACGTTAACAGTTTAGAGGTTTTTTCCAAATCCATTTGGACAAGGCTTGTATTTCTCCTCCTACAATTGATTCAGGATTCGTTCTGCGAATATTGGGTAGATTCTTTTCTTTGTGCAACCGAATTGAAGACACCAGGGTTACACTTCAACCCAAAAAGGAACTTGACGATGAAGTACGGTTCAAGATTGTGGGCACGGTAAAATTACTCCGCCGTGTGCAACCAGAGTGGCGATTCCACTTCGACTACCCCGTGATCGGTACTGGTAACGAACATGCAGCCTGCATGTTGTCTGTTCCTCTACTCCACCGGCTTTCACATAGATTTCTCTTTCCGCAACCTTCCCTCACCACTTGGGGATGCACCATCCGCGACGTCCTCTGCCCAACGGCCTAAACACGTCTAGAGAAACAAACGGGTGATGATCCCCCTCATGGACAAAGCGCCGCCTACTTTTTCCTACCCGGCGCATTGTGTACGGACGAAATGTCTTAAAGTGTGACATGCGCGGCGCGTGCGACCTCTGACGCACGGGGTCGTCGATCTCCTCGCCGGGCTGCAGCTAGCCGAGGAGCAAGGACCTACGTTGGGTTTGGGGGGGGGGGGGGGGGGG
>SZWC01018694.1:4748-53193 GCA_023375785.1 Penium margaritaceum | reverse complement strand
GAGGAGGAGGAGGAGGAGGAGGAGTAGGAGGAGGAGGGGGAGGAGGAGGAGTAGGAGAATCTTCCCCACAAAATCCCCGCTTATAGCCTGCTAGAAGCAGGGACCGGCAGCGAGTGCAGTAGCGTGAGGGCAGGGCGGCCAGGGCTGGCGAGTCGCAGCAGTGGCGTTTGTCGAGACGGACGAGCGGGAGAGGAAAGCAGCAGCAGCATTTGTTGGCCAAGGGTGGGGTGGGCGGGCGGGCGGGGTGCGCTTCGGGTTTCCTCCGAGGCGCCGTGGTCTCCTTGGGGAACGCAGCAGGCGGCGATTCCCATGCAGAGCGTCAGCCATGCATCATGCGTGGCGCTGTGCAGCAGAGCGGCTTTGGGTCAGCGTTGGAATCGCGCACAAGGGTGCCAAACAAGAGTAGGGTGAAATGGCTGAGATACCCTCGCAACTGGGAGTGTGACACTCCCATACCAGACTTGAACTAAAAAAATCAATCCCCATGGCGGTAGGGTGTTATGCCGAACGGAGCAGATTGTGAACAGGTATGAGTTGCGAGGCAGAACACGGTTTGAGAATTTGAAACACTTGAGCAATTTATAATTGGCGCTATCCCAACTTTCCGGACGGCGCGGCGCGTCGAATCCGGACGCATTACGTTGGAATGTAAACGCAGGGGCCCGCTACCGCGGGCCGCTGCGTAGACGGGCAAAAACAAAAAACCTCAACCCATCCGGACACCTAAGTGTCCAGAAGTTATGGGTAATTGCGTGATAAGTGGATGGGTTGGGGTTTTATGTTTTTGCCCGTCTACACAGGCACTTGTCATTGACAAGTGTCGAAATGACCGAACATTTATACACAAGTGTCGAGTTACAAACGAGGCGTAGTCGGGGTCGTCGAGTCAATCGTCGAGCGACGCGTGCAAAGTCCTGTCGTGAGTGGACGGGTCGAGAAGCTCCTCCGAGGAATCGGGGGGCTTCGAAGATCGACGACGAACATGCAAGATGCATCTTTATAAATCTCGATGCGTCGAGAAGTCGCCCAAAAGGTCCGGATACACCTGTCGATGATTCTCAAAAGTGGTCGAAGTTGTCAGAACGTGCAAGAAGGGATCGCTAGAGAACGAGGGCAATTGGCCAAATTGCCCTCGACCGTCAGATCGAATATCCGGGTCTCGACGCGCAGTGGCTATTTGTGTATTAACAGCAATGCAAACTCCGAGAGTTTCGTGTACGAGTGGTACATAACACTTTCCCCCCTCTTAGCCGCGATGTCCAGGCGCGCATATAGATGTAGACCAGTAACAACGATAACACCCGTTAATCATATGATCGACATCGCGAAGGTTGTCGTAGGGTTCCCAACTACTATGCGCGGCATTTTCTAGCCACCTCATCGATGGCCGAGGATGTCCTCGATGACGTACTCCATGTCCTTGTTCACTTCTATAGGAGGAGGGGGAAGTTCTCATCGGGGTCCCGGTAGTGCTCGAGTCTGCTGGTAGCGAACAACAGCAGGTTGCATATGCAAGTTCACTTGGTGTGGAACACCAAGTGAACTTGCATAGTGTCCTGGAGTTTTAGTCGCGTAACCACAGGGGTTTGCATGCGCTTGATCTCAAACGGTCCCAACCATCGAGATTTGAGTCTCGAACAATGGGTGCCAAGGAGTTTGATGTTTTCCAAATCAAGGAGAAACATGTCAGCAACGGTGAACACATCGTTGTTGAGATGTCGTTCGTCTGCTCATTTCATTGTTGCTTGTGTCTTTGCGAGCATCTGCCGTGTTTCTTCTTGGATGGTGAACTCACGGCGTTGGATGTCAACAAAGAAAATGTTGCTGTAGTTGTGAACACCGTCTGTTGTGGCAAGAAATTTGTCATACACCACTTTGAACCACATTTTTCCCATTGCAGTGGACTTTGCTGAGCTATATGTGATTTTGGCATTCAAGAGTTTAGCTGCCCACTTCATCTCGTGTGGTTCGCATAATGTTCGGAGAACTGGTTCGAGCGTCTCCTTGTTCCGCTTGGTCCAGCTGTTGGTTTAAGGGTGGAATACCGTCGAAAACTTGATCCGAGTGCCATAACGAGTCATCAGTTTGCACCAGAAACGGCTGGTAAATCGACCGTCTCTATTGCTTCTGATGGTTCTCAGTGCGCCGTGTAGCCATACGATGTTGTTTAGCCGTGCTGTCCCTTCGGCGGTGACGGTGGTCGTCGCTGGGATAAAGTGGGACATTTTGGAAAACCTGTCGATAACCACTAGGATTGCGTCATATCCCTCGAGTGTGAACAACAATCCACTGATGAAGTCCATGGAGATGTTGGTCCATGGTTCTGTCGAAATGGGAAGGGGCTACAAGAGTTAGGGTGGCCGCATGCAACGGGATTTTTGTCGCAAACACGTGTCGCATGATTTGCAAAAGTTGGCCACGTCGTTCTGCATCTTGTTTCACCAGTAGTGCTTCACCAGCTTCTTGAACGTCTTGTCCTCTCCAAAATGCCCACCTAGACCGTTGTCGTGGCACCCCTTGAGGAGCATGTGATGAAGTTCTTTATTCGGAGGTACAACCACGTGGCGAGTGAATTGCCGTCGCCAATAACGTCTGTCGTGCCAAAACTTGGATTTTTCGTATCCGCCATGCTAGTCGTAGCCACGTGTGAATAACATCTTCAGATACAGATTTCGCTGAAGATGAAGTATTGCTGCCTCAGCCATTAAGTCTGGTCGGCGGCTGAGTGTGTCGGCAAGGTTGGTTTTGCCCGGCCGATAATCAATATCGTGGTTGAAACCGGATTCGAGAAACTCCATTCATCGTGTTTGACGTCGATTGAGGTTCGGTAGTGTCTTCAAATGTTTCACTGCATGATGGTCGGTGCGTACGACGCATCGGCAACATTCAAGATAGCACCGCCACATTTTCAATGTGTGTACGACCGCCAACATCTCCTTTCCATGTACGACGTACTTGAGTTCCAATCCGTGCAACTTTCATGACATATACACAACTGGTTTCTCTCCACTACCGTGATCCTGTAGGAGAACCGCGCCAATGGCTCGGTTGGAGGAGTCCGTAGCCATAATGTAGTCGATGGTTGGATTGCCTAATTGTAGGGCTGGCGCTGAGGTCAGAGCGTTCTGTAACACTTCTCGCTCGATGTCTTACAACCCGTATTTGTTTTATTTTTTAGTGAGATCAGAGAGAGGCGCTGACACCAGAGCATAATCCCGTACGAAACGCTAGTAGTACTTGGAGAAGCCAAGGAAAAATTGTACGTCTTTCACGTTGATCGGCATCATCTAATCAGCGATTGCTGCCACTTTTTTGGATCCATGTTGGTTCGTCCGCCGTTGATGACGTGACCAAAAAATCGATAGAACGGCGACCAACATTGCACTTCGTGATTTTTCCAAAGAATTTCTCTCTGTATGGTTTTGAGAACTCTTTGGAGATGTCCATTGTGCTCCTCCGGGGTACTGTTGTACACCAAAAAACTGTCAAGGTATAGCACGATGAAAATGTTGATATACAGACAGAATATATCGTTCCTTGCCTTCATGAACATTGTCGGGGCATTTGTGAGTCCAAACAGCATAACCGTGAAGTGGAAATGCCCGAAGCGTGTTTGGAATGTTGTCTTCTCGATGTCGGCGTTTTCCACGCGGATCTTGTGATAGCCGCTACGTAAGTCCATAATTGTGAAAATTTGGGCTCCTTGGAGCTGGTCAAATATTTTGTCGGCTTTGGAAAGAGGGTAGCGGTTCTTGATGTAGTCCACACACATCTGTATCTCACAAGTTTTCATTTTCACAAATAGTACTGGTGTGGCGTATGGTAACGTGGATGGACGGATGAACCTTTGACCGAGCATCTTGTTGATCAGCTTTTTCATCTCGGTGAGCTCATGGTCGCTCATCCGTTTGGCCCCTCGAAAGGTGGGTCGATTGCCCAATTTTAGCTCGATACGATGGTCGATGTCTCCTTAAGGTGGCAAGGTTTTGGGGAGTTTTTCGGAGAAGACGTCCGCAATCTCTCGGATGAGAGATGCGAACTCCTCGGGAACCATCACGAACTTTGTTGATGTCGATGAATCCGATAAGGCTAATGAGATTGAAGAGGTCAAGGAGTCAGTTGCTGCCACTTCCGCTTCCTCCATCAGCTCGAGATGTATGATCCACGCACGATCCCCTTGCAACGTGCATTACTTCGCCGCGTTGAGTGGTATCGGCTTCAGATATTGTTGCTTCTTGGTCGCTGAATTTTCCTCTTTTTCTTCCGCTATTGCCTTTCACCCCACACGTGGAAGTTGTCTCTTGGCACCGTTGCTTTCCACATAGACGTCGCCACTGTTCTTATCGATCTGCGGATTGTGTTGGTACACAAAATCGTGTCCGAGAATGATTTTGTGCTCACTCATTGGACATCACCTCCAGACCGTTACGTCCCACAATATTCCCACTTATAGTCCTAGTGATCCTTGAAGTCTCCATATCTACAATCTTCTATCAACGGTTTTTCCTTGAAACACCCCTGGTCCGGTCTGCAAACCCAATTTTTTAACCATATCGTTGCTTACAAAACTACAAGAGGCCCCTCCATCCAATAGTGCTGGTACCGCTCTGCGACTCTTGCAACCTGGGGATTGTACTTTCACCAGTTTCACCGGTTGGATTGCCTTGTATCCATCATCAAATTTAGTGATGTAGAAACCCCTGCGGTGTCTTCAGCCATTCAGATCGGCGATGATTCAGTGCAGATCGCTCTTCTCGGATAACAGTTGCACCTTTCACTCCTTTCCTTTGCCGTTTCCTGACTCATATCTATAAGAATTCCTCCCCTTTCGCCAGCCGTAGGATTCCTACATCCAAGCAGTGTAGTGAGCGCTGTCGATCCTTTTTGCAGCAATGGTCATCTGTGGTAAGTTGTTCTCGATGCCGAAGATCTCGATCGCTTGCCATATGTCATGTTTGAGGCCATTGTTGTAGTGAAAACAAAGTCCGTCAGGGGAGATGTATGCACAAGTGATGATATTGCGGAATCTTCACGTGTACTCTACCACGTTGGACTGCTGACGGAGACGTTGAAGCTTATTACAAGCGTCAGACTTCTCGTTCAACCGTCCAAAACATGCAAGCATTACACACGATACTTCGTTTGAGTCGGTTGGTAGCATGAGTGTGTCATGCAATTACACGTTGATCTGCTCCATGGGTAGAACGCCAACGATTGACGGTACGAGACGGGTACCATTGGCCGTCCATGAGGCCCCGCCGGTCTCCTATTGCCGTTGGATGGTCTTTAGGTCATACCAACAAGTTAATGCTGTCCTACGCAGAAACGCGGCCACAGGGTCAATTTTCATCCGATCGTCATTAACCCAAGCAGCGGTGAAGTACACCTCCGAGCTCGTCAACCATATCCAAATCGTTGGTCCTTTGGAATATGCAAGATCGAGCGGTTTAGGTGGGGCCAGACAAAGAGTTGGGTGATTCTCTCGACGAGCACCACCTCTTGTATACTTGCGTTGCGAAGATTATCCATTGTGACATTGAGTTGTTGGAGCATATTCATCGAGCGCGGAGATACGGATTGCCAGTTCCTCGTTGATCCGCGTCTGTCCTCCGGTGCCACCTGTCGTTCCTGCAGCAGACGTTAAGGCCGTCGGTAGGAGCGGCTGGTTTACCTTCATCGGATCCATGGCCAGATTGGCCGTTGGAGCCGTCGGGACTGACGCAGCTTTCGTGTAGCCTGCTTTGCCAGCATTCATTGCCGCTTCAGGGTTCACGTGCATGGTCACGTTTTCCTCCTCCATTGTCGAAGTCATCGCCGAGGACCCGCTGTTGGTCGTCGGGTGCGCTTGCTCGTTTCATTTCATGGTAACAATGTATGCAAAGTCTTGACATGCAAGATGCACTGTCGACATGTGCAAGGTAGTCCTTCGAATGAGTGACATAGTCAGATGCCTCTCCAGCACCGATGCACTCTAATACCAAGTGCTATGCCAAATGGAGCGTACATGGTGAACAGGTATGAGTTGCAAGGCAGAACACAGCTTGAGAATTTAAGACACTTAGGCAATCTGTACTAAGCAGTAAGTGTATTTCGATAACAAGTGTCAAGATGACCGAACACATACATTTGTATATGCATATGTATATACATACACATATACATATATATACATATATATTCAAGTGTCAAGTTACAAATGAGGCATAGTCGAGGTCGTTGGGTAGATAGTCTAGCGGCGCGTGTGGAGTCACGTTGTGAGTGGTTGGATCGAGAAGCTTCGTCGAGAATCGAGGGGCTTCGAAGATCGATGGAAAATATGCGAGATGCATCTTCATAAATCTCATTGAATCTCGATGCGTCGAGATGTCGTCGGAAAGTTCGTGACAAATTCTGTCGATGATTCTTGAAAGTGGCTAAAGTTGTCGGAACATGTGAGAAGGGATCCCTGGAGGGTAAGGGTAGTTGGCCCAATGTCCTTGACCGTCAAAGTGAAAATCAGGGTCTCAATGCACGGTGGGCTATTTGTGTACTAACAAAAATTCTCACTCAGAGAGTTTAGGGACTCATGTACGTCTAGTACGTAACATAGGGGGTGGTCAGGATTTTGAAAAGGTTAGGTGTGTCTTTATCTTCACCCAGAATATATCTTCATGTTTGATTTTGAATGACTAAAGCCAGTTTTGTGATAGCATCATGTCATTCTCAAACGTATTTCAATTTTTTATTCATATTTGAAAACATGCATAAAGTTCCAATGACATCCAAGGAGAGAAAGCTCCTCTTGAAACAAAGGAGATGCTTTGTCACTAGCACGTAAGTCAGGTGCAAGAACAGCAAGAGTCTGACTTGGAAAGGTGTGCACTGTCTCATAAGCTTTGTGAGCTTCAATGCGTGAAGAGAAGTATAAGTATTCAAGCATCAAAGTACAAATACTACCTGTCGCAAGAGCTTGTCAAGCTGTGCACCGCATGATGCCACTTTTCCCTTAAACCGGCCCAAAACCAGTGTTTTGACCATAACCCGGTTCAAACGCATCCAAATGCAGAACCATCTGGTCGTATGCGCTTCGGATATTGGGTTGCAAAAAACGATGTTAGAGGGTAGCAATGAGGATGGCAAAACAATGACTTGGTGAGAAAATTCGAAGTGATGTTGCCTGCAGCTGTGCTATCATGTCAAAAGAAATGGGTGAGCTGAGGGAGCGGGAGTAGAAGCACGCAGAAGCGAAGGATAGTGCGGAAGCACTGAGGCGTGACAAAAGTAGAGAGTTGCGTGAGGGATCAAGGAGTTAGCTGCAAATGCAGAAAGAAGATCAGGACAAAGTAGGACATAGGAGTGAAGGATAGAGAGGAACACGGTGAGAGAATATTGATGCAGAAGATGATGTCTTGATGTGCTATGCAGAATTGAGTGGAGGAGTAAAACTGATGGAGCGAAGGGATGCGAGAGTGAGAAGTTGTGTCCTTCTTACACTCGAGTTGTGCCCTTTCACCCTAGTTGCGTCCTTTTTACATCCCAACTATAACCTAGTTACGTCCTTGTTGTGTCCGAGTAGCAACCTGGGGTTGTTGTGCCCTAGTTGCACTATGGTTGCACCTAAGCTGTGTCCTTTTTGTATCCCAGATGTGCCCTAGTTGTACCCTATTTGTGCCCTAGTTGTGCCCTAGTTGCACCCAAGTAGCGGCTTCGTTGTGCCTTAGTTGCGTCCTAGTTGAGCCCTAGGTATACCCTAGTTGCTGCCACGTTGCGTCCTAGTTTCGTCCTAGTTACGTTGTAATTATTCCCTAGTTGTGCCCTTGTTGCAGTCTAGTTTCACCCTCGTTTTACTCTAGTTTTGCCCTGGTTGCGCCCTAGTTCATCCTAGCACCCGAGTTGCACCCTAGTTTCTCCCTACTTGCATCCTAGTTAGGCCCTACTTGCACACTAGTTGTGTCCTAGTTGCGCCATATATACGCCCATCGTTGTGTCCTAGTTACGTCCTTGGTATGGCCAAGTTGCATCCTAGTTGTGTCCTAGTTGCGCCATAGTTACACCCTGGTTGAGCCCTACTTACGCAGTAGTTGCGCCCTAGTTGTGTCCTAGCTTTGCCATAGTTGTGCCCTAGTTTGACACTATTTGTGCCCTTGTTGCACCCTCAGTGTGTCCTAATTGCATCCTAGTTATGTTCTGGTCGTGCGTAGTTTCACCTAGTTGCACCCTAGTTGTGCCCTAGTTGTGCACTAGTTGCGTCCTAGTTGTGCCCTAATGATACCCTGTTTACATCCTAGTTGCACCCTAGTTACATCCTAGTTGCGCCCTAGTTATGTCCTACTTGCACATTAATTTTGAATTGATTGTGCCCTAGTTGCGCTCTAGTTACGCCCAAGTTACGCCGTACATGTGCCCTAGTTATGCTCCAGTTTTGCCTAGTTGTGTCCGAGTTGTGCCCTAGTTTCATCCTAGTTGTGCACTAGTTTCGTCCTATTTGTATCCCAGTTGCACCTACTTTACATCCTCATTTTGTCTTTGGTATCCCTAGTTGTACCCTCATTGCACCCTAGTTGCACCCTACTTGAACCCTAGTTACGCCATAGTTATGCCATATTTGCATCCTAGTTCCACCCTAGTTGCACCCTAGTATCGTCCCTTGTTGTCCTATTTATGTCTTAGATGCACCCTAGTTGCATCATTGTTGCGTCCTAGTTGTGTCTTAGTTGTGCCCTAGTTGTACCCAAGGTACATCCAAGTTACACCTAGTTAAACCCTCGTTGCGCCTTAGGTCTGTCCTAGCCGCGCCCTTGTTGCATACTTGTTCTACCCTAGTTCCTCCATAGTTACACCCTAGTCGCGCCGTAGTTGCCCCATAGCTGTGGCCTAGTTACACCTAGGTTGAGCCCTACTTGCACCCTAGTTGAGCCCTAGTTGCGTCCTACTTGTGCCTTTTTTGCGCCCTTGTTGCGGCCTAGTCGCGCCCTAATTGCACCTTAGTTGTGCCCTGGTTGCACCCAAGTATAATCCTTGTTGCACCCTAGCTATGTCTAAGTTGCGGCCTAGTTGTACCCTAGTTGTGCCCTAGTTGCGCCCTAGCTGTGCCCTAGTTGCTCACTAGTTGTGTCCTAGTTGCACTATAGTTTCGCCCTCGTTGCGCCCAATTTGCATCCTAGTTGCGTCCTAGTTGTTCCCTTCTTGCACCCTAGTTTCATCCTTGTTAGCCCCTATTTGCATCCTAGTTGCACCTTTGTTGCACCATAGTTGTGCCATAGTTACGCCCTGGTTGTACCCTAGTTGTGCCCTAGTTGCACCCCAGTTGCGCCCTAGTTGCTCCGTAGTTGCGTCCTAGTTGAGCCCTTGTTGTTATCTATATTGCCCCCTTGTTACACCCTGGTTGCGCCCTGGTTGCACCATAGTTGTGTCCTGGTTGCACCCTGGTTACCTATTTGCACCCTAGTTGGGTTCAAGTTGTGCCCTAGTTGTACCCTATTTGTGCTCTAGCTACGTCCTAGTTGCGTCCTAGTTGCACCCTAGTTATGACCTAATTCCACCCTAGTTGTACCCTAGTTGCACCCTGTTAATGCCCTAGTAGCACTTAGGATGCAACTAGGGTGCAACTAGGGCGCAACTAGGGTGCAACTAGGACGCAACTAGGGTGCAACTAGGGTGGAATTAGGTCGTAACTAGGGTGCAACTAGGGTGCAACTAGGACGCAACTAGTGTGCAACAAGGACTTAGCTATAGCGCAATTATGGTACAACTAGGGTGCAACAAGGCCGTAACGAGGGCACAACCTGGGCGCAACTAGTGCGCAACTAGGGTGCAACGAGGGCGCAACTCGGACGCAACTAGGGCACAACTAGTGTGTAACTAGGGTACAACAAGGACGCATGTAGGATGAAAATGCACTGTACCTAGGGTGCAAATAGGACGCAACTAGGACACAACTAAAGCACAACTGAGGCACAACTAGGGCACAACTAGGTTGCAACTTGGGCGCTACTTGGGTGCCACTTGGACGCAACTAGGACATACCTAGGATGCAACTTGGATGCAACTAGGCCACAACTACGCCGCAACTAGGATGCAACTAGGGCACAAAAAGGGCATAACTAAGCGCAACTAGGATGTAATTTGGGCACAACTACAGTGCAACTAGACCACAACAAAAGCACAACTAGGGAAGAACTAGGGCACAACAGGGACCTAGCTAGGGCACAGCTTGGGCGTAGCTACCGCGCAGCTGGGGTCCAACAAGATCACAACTTGGACGCAACTAGGGCATGACTAAGGCACACCTAGGGCGCAAATAGGGTTCAACTAGGGTGCAACTAGGGTGTAACTAGGTGCAACTAGTGCACAACTAGGGCACAACCAGGGCACACCAAGAGTGGAATCAGTGTACAACTTGGACACAACTTGCGTGCAAGTAGGAAGCCACTAGTACATAACTAGAAAACACTAGGGTAAAAGTAGGGTGCAAGAAGATTGCAACAAGTTGCACTCTAGTTGCACCCTAGTTGCATCCTAATTGCAACCCACTTGAGCGTAGGCTGCACCCTAGTTGCATCCTAGTCGCACACTGGTTGCAGCTAGATTGTACCCTAGTTGCGCCCTAGTTGCACCCTAGTTGCATCCTATTTGTGCCCTATTTGTACCCTATTTGCGCATTTCTTATACCCTAGTTGTGTTATAGTTTTTTCCTAGTCGCGTCCTAGTTTCGCCCCAGTTTCTCCTTAGTTCTGCCCTAGTTGCACCCTAGTTGCGCCCTAGTTTTGCACTAGTTGCCCCCTAGTTGCGTCCTACTTGTGCCCTAGTTGCGCCCTAGTTCCGCCCTAGTTGCTCCTAGTTGCACCCTAGTTAAGACCTTGTTCCATCCTAGTTACACCCAAGTTGCAGCCTAGTCGTGCCTCTGTTGCACCATCGGTGCGTCCAAGTTGTGTCCTGATTGCATCCTAACTTTTCCCTAGTTGTACCTAAGTTACGCCCTAGGTACACAAGAATTTTCACCTTTTGTGACTTAGTTACACCCTAGAGGTGCCCTAGTTGCGTCCTAATTGCACCCTAGTTGTGCCCTAGTTGTGCCTAGTTGCGTCCTTGTTGCATCCCACTTGCGTCCTAGTTGTGTCCAAGTTGCACACACGTCGTGCTCTAGTTACGTACTGGTTGCAACCTGGTTTCTCCCTAGTTGTACCCTTGTGGTGTCCTAGTTTCGTTGTAGTTGAGCCCTAGTTAGGCTCTAATTCCGCCCCAGTTGCACCTTAGTTGTACACTAGTTGCGTCCTAGTTGCACCCTAGTTGTAGCCTGGTTGGGCTCTAGTTGTACACTAGATGCACCCTAGTTGTGCCATAGTTGCGCCCTAGTTGCGCCCTAATTGTCCCCTAGTTGCGTCCTAGATGCACCCTAGTTGTACCCTATTTGTACCCTAGAAGCACCCTAGATGTGCCCTAGTTGTACCCTAGTTGCGCCATAGTTGCATCCTAGTTCCGCCCTTATTGTGCCCTTGCTACTCCCTAGTTATGGAGTGCTTGCATCCTAGTTATGCCCTAGTTGTGCCCTTGTTGCAAGCAAATTGTACCCTAGTTGTACCCTAGTTGCACCATAGATGCGTCCTAGTTACATACTCGTTGTGTCGTAGCTATGCCCTAGTTCCAAGTTGCGTCCTATTTTTTCTCTAGTTGTACCCTTTTTATGCACGAGTTGCATCCTATTTGCACCCTAGTTACGTAGTAGATGTGCCCTAGTTTTACATTAGTTGCATCCTAGTTGCACCCTATTTGCTCCCTCGTAGGGTCCAATTGCATCCTAGTTGCACCCTACATGCGCCGTAGCTGCGGCCTAGTTGCGACGTAGTTGCGCCATCGTTGTGCCCTAGTTGCATCCTAGTTGTGTCCGATTTGCGTCCCATTTATGTCCTTGTTTCACCCTAGTTACGTCCTATTTGTGCCCTGGTTGTGACCTAGTTACATCCTTGTTGCGTCCTAGATCTGTCATACCTACGCTTTAGTTACGCCCTAGTCACGCGATTGTCGCGCCATAGTTCTATCCTAGTTACACCCTAGTTGCATCCTAGTTGTACCCTAGTTTCTTCCAAGTTACGACCTAGTTGTATCGTAGTTGCATCCTTTTGGCGTCCAAGTTTTACCCTTGTTGTGCCCTGTTTACACCCCAGTTACACCCTAATGGCACCCTAGTTGCACCCAAATCACGCCCTAGGTGTGCCCTAGTTGTGCCATATTTGCGCCTCACTTACACCCTTACTCCATCCTAGCTGCTTTCTAGTTGTGCCCTAGCTGTGCCCTTATGTGTCCTAGTTCTGTCCTAGTTGTACCCTAGTTGCGCCCTAGTCATGGCCAAGTTACACCCTAGTTGTGCCCTAGTTACGCTCTAGTTGAGCACTAGATGTATCCTAATTGTTCGTAGTTGCACCCTAGTTGCACCCTTGTTGCACCCTAGTTGCTCCCAAGTTGCGGCCCAGTTGCACCTGAGTTGCATCCTAGTTGTACCCTAGCTGTGCCCAAGTTGTGTCCAAGTTCTGTCGTAGTTCATAGTTGCACCGGAGTTGCACCCTAATTGTGTCCTTGTTGCTCCCTAGTTACGCCCTAGTTACGCTCTAGTTGCACCCTAGTTCATCCTTTTGCATCCTGATTATACTCATGTTGCGCCTTAGTTGCACCCTAGTTTTTTTCCTCGGTTTGTCCTAGTCAATCCCTAGTTGCGTACAACTTATGCTCCAGTTGCGCCATTATTACACACTATTTCGGTCCTAATTGCACCCTAGTTATAGCCAAGTTGCATCCTGGTTGCATCCTAGTTCGGCCTTAGTTACACCTTAGTTGTGTCATAGTTGCCCCCTTGTTGTGCCCTAGTTGCGCCCTAGTGACACCCTATTTGCGCCCTAGTTGCGCCCTAGTTGCGCCCTAGTTGCGTCCTACTTACACCCCAGTTGTGCGACGTGTCCTAGTTGTGCCCAGGTTGCGTCCTAGTTGTGTCCTAGCTGTGTCATAGTTGGCTCCTCTTTTCGTCCTAGTGTGTCCTAGTTTTTGTCCTTGTTGTGCCCTAGTTGCACCCTAGTTTTGTTCTAGCTCCGGCCTAGTTGCACACTTAGTTGCACCCTTGTTGTCCCCTGTTTTCACCATATATGCGTCCTAGTTGCGGCCTAGTTTCACTTTAGTTGCGCCCTAGTTGCACCCTCTTTGTGCCCATGTTGTGGCCAAGTTGCACCCTAGTTGCACCCTAGTTGTGCCCTAGTTACGAGCTAGTTGTGTCCTATTTGCGCCATATCTGCACCCAAGTTGCATCCAAGTTGCACCCTAGTTATGCTTGAGTTGCGTCCTACTTGCGCCAAAGTTTTGTCCTTGTTGCATTGAAGTTGCGCCCTAGTTGCGTCCTTGTTGCGCAGCAGTTGCACCCTAGTTCCGTCCTTGTTGTGCCCTAATTGTGCCCTAGTTGCATTCTAGTTTTGCCCTGGTTGCGTCCTACTTCATCCTAGTTCTACCCTAGGTAAACACCAGTTGCGCTCATGTTGTGCCCTAGTTGCACACTAGTTGTGCCCTAGTTATGCCATATTTGGGTCCTCGCTGCGTCCTAGTTATGCCACAGTTATGGCCTAGTGGCATCCTAGTTGCGTCCTAGTTGCGTGTTTGTTGTGTCCTAGTTATACCCTAGTTGTTTCCTAGCTACACCCTTGTTGTGCCCTAGTTGTGCCATAGTTACGCCTTCGTTTTGCCCTAGTTGTGTCCTTGTTGCACCCTAGTTATGCCCTAGTTGCGTCCTAGTGACATCCTAGGCGTGCGTAGTTACGCCTAGGTGCAGCATATTTGTGTCCTAGCTATATTCTAATTGCATCCGAGCTAAGTCCTAGTTATGTCCTTGTTGCGTCTTACATGTGTCCTAGTTGTGCCCTAGTTGCGCCCTGGTTGCACCCAAGTTGTGCCCTAGTTGTATCTTCCTGGCGTCTTTGTTGTGTCCTAGTTACACCCTAGTTTTGTCCTAGTTGTACCCTAGTTGCACTCTATGTCCTCCATAGTTGCACCCTAGTTGCACCCCACGTACACCCTAGTTGTGCCCTCATTGCCCCCTATTTATGCCCTAGTTACTCCCAGCATACGGCCTAGTTGCACGTTAGTTGCACCCTAGCTGTACCCTCATTGTACCCTAGTTGCGTCCTAGTTGTACCCTAGTTGAGCCCTAGTTATTTTTTACTTGTGCCCAATTTTGCCTTAGTTGCGACCTAGTTACACCCTTGTCATGCCCCAGTTACGCCCTAGTAATGCCCTAGTTAAGCTCCAATTTTGCCTAGTTGCATCCTAGTTGCTCCCTGGTTTTACCCTAGTTGTGCACTAGTTGCTCCCTGCTCGCACCCTACATGTGCCCTAGAGATGCCTTAGTTGTGACACTTGTTGCGCCCTAGTTGCACCCTAGTTGTATCCTATTTACACCCTAGTTGCACTGGAGTTGTGCCCTACTTGGATCCTACTTACACTCTAGTTGCGCCGTACTTGCATCCTAGTTACACCCTAGTTTCATCCTAGTTGTGTCTTAGGTTATCATATGTGCGTCTTAGATACACTCTAGTTGCACCCTAGTAGAGCCCTAGTTAAGTTCTAGTTGTGTCCTAGGTGCGCCCATGTTGCACCTTCATTGCATCCTATATGCGCCTTTATTGCACCCTAGTTGCATCCTAGTTGCACACTTGTTCTACCCTGGTTGTACCATAGTTGTACACCAATCGCGCCGTAGTTGCACCATAGTTGCGGCCTAGTTCCACCCAGGTTGCGTCCTACTTGCACCCTAGTCGCGCCCTAGTCGCACCGAGGTTGCACCGTAGTTGTGCCCTAACAATGCCTTAGTTACGCCCTAGTTGCACCCTTGTTGTACCCTTGTTATGACCGATCTGCGCCTTAGTTGTATCCTGGTTTCATCCAAGAATCATCCTATTTACACCCTAGTTGTACCCTAGTTGTACCCAAGTTGTGTCCTAGTTGTACCCTAGTTGTCTCCTTGTCGCGTCCTAACTACACCCTAATAGTGCACTAGTTGTATCGTAATTCAGCCAAGTTTTTTCCCTAGTTGTGCCCAAGTTGCATCCTAGTTGCAGCCAAGTTGCATCCTAGTTGTGCCCTAGTTATCCCCTATTTGCACACTTGTTGCACCCTAGTTGCACAATAGTTGCATCCTAGTTGTGTCCTTGTTGCGCCCTAGTTGTGTCGTAGTTACGCCCTAGTTGTGGTCTAGTTATGCCCTGGTTGCTTCCCAGTTGCCCCTAGTTGAGCCCTTGTTGTGCCCTATTTGCCCCCAAGTTGCACCCTAGTTGTGCCAGAGTTGCACCTTGGTTGCGCCCTGTTTACATCCTAGTTGCGTCTTAGTTACGTCCTAGTTGCGCCCTAGTTGCACCCTAGTTCCGCCCTAGTTTTCCCCTAGTTCTGCCCTTGTTGCACCCTACTTGTGCATTGTTTGTTCCCTAGTTGCATCCTAGTAGCGTCATGGTTGTGCCCTAGTTGCGCCCTAGTTCCGCCCTAGATGGGTCCAAGTTGCATCCTAATTGTGCCCCAGTTACGTCCTAGTTATGTGGTGGTTGCGTCCCAGTTGCACACTAGCTGCGCTTTGGTTGCACCCTAGTTACGTCCTAGTTGCGTCCTAATTGCGCCTTAGCTGCGCCTAGTTCCATCCAAGTTGTGCCCTCGTGTCTCAATTGCGCACTAGTTATGCCCTAGTTGTGTCCTAGTTGTGCCCTAGTTGCATCCCAATTGCACCCTAGTTGTGCCTAGTTGTGCCATATTCTACCCCTAGTTGCACCCTAGTTTCATCAAATATGTGTCCTCGTTACAGCCTAGTTGCACCCTAGTTGTACCCTAGTTATGATATAGCTACACCCTAGTTGCACCCGAGGTGCACCCTCGTTGGGCCGAATTTGTGTCCTAGCTGCACCCTTGGTGTGTCCTAGTTACGACCGAGTTTTATCCTACGTTTACCCGAGTTGCGCCCTAGTTATGCCCTAGTCGCGATCTAGTTACATCTTATTTGCGCACAAGTTGTCCCCTAGTTGGACCGCAGTTGTGTCCAAGCTATGTCCTAGTTGTTGCCTGGTGGCGTCCTAGTTGTGTTCTCAATGCGACCCTTGTTACATCCTAGTTGCGACCTATTTGTGGTCTAGTTGCGCACCAGTTGCAGCATAATTGTACCCTAGTTATGCCCTAGTTGCGACCTATTTACGCCCTAGTTGCACCCTTGTTGCACCCTAGTTATGTCCTAGTTATACTCTAGCTGTCTTAATTGCACTCTAGTTACGTCCTAGTTGCGACCTAGCTACATCGAAGTTGTATCCTAGTTGCGCCCTATTTATGCCCCAATTGCATCCTTCTTGCGCCATAGTTGTGCCATAGTTGTGTCCTAGTTACACCCTAGTTGCATTCTAGTTGTACACAAGTTGAATCCATATTACAACCTAGTTGCACCCTCTTTGCTCCCTTGTTGCGCCCTTGTTGAGCACTACTTGTGTCCTGGTTGTGCCATGGTTGAGCCCTACTTTTGAATTAGTTGTGTCCAAGTTGCGGTCTAGTTGCGCCTTGGTTGCATCCTAGTTATGCCCTAGTTTTTCCCTTGGTGCGCCCTAGCAACGCCCTCATTGCGCCCTAGCTGTGCCGTAGTTGCACCCTAGTTCCGGCCAAGTTGAAGCCTAGTTTCACCCTTGTTGCGCACTAGTTACGCCCTAGTTACGCCCAAGTTATTCCCTAGTTGCACCCTTTTTTCTCCCTAGTTTCACCCTAGTTGCACCCGAGTTATGCCCTAGTTTCTTCCTGGTTCCGTCCTTGTTGTACCCTAGTTACACCCTAGTTGCCTCCTAGTTGCGTCCTAGTTACATCTTAGCTGTGCATAGTTGTACCTAGTTGTACCCTAATTGAACCCTAGTCGTGCCCTAGTTGTGTCCTAGGTGTGCCTAATTGCACATTAGTTGCATCATGATTTCGTCCTAGTTGTGTCCTACTTGCACCTGAGTTATGCCCTAGTTGCATCTTACTTTTACCCTAATGGCATCTAGTTGTATCCAATTTTCTCCCTCGTTACACATTTGTTGTGCCCTAGTTGTGCACTAGTTGCACATCAGTTTCGTCCAAGTTGTGTCCAAGTTGTGCCTTATTTGCAGCCTAGTTGCACTCTAGTTGCAATCTAGATTCACACTGGTTGCATTTTAGTTGCGCCCTAATTGCACCCTACATGCGTCCTAGGTGCGCCCTAGTTGTGCCCTAGTTGCGCCCAAGTAATGCCCTATGTTGTCCTAGTTGCATCCTAGAAACTTAGTCGTGCCCTAGTTGCAACCTAGGTGCGCACTAGTTGTCCGCTAGTTTTGCCATAGTTACGCCCTAGTTTCACCCTAGTTGGGCCCTATTTTCCTCCTAGTTGCGCCTTACTCGTGCCATATATGTGTCCCAGTCGCACCCTAGTTGTATCCTATTTCTGCCCTAGTTGTGTCCCACTTGCGTTTTACTTGCGCTCTAGTTATACCCTCCTTGCACCCTTCTTGCGTCGTAGTTGCGTCCTAGTTGCGTCTAGTTGCATCCTAGTTGCGTCCTAGTTGTACCATAGTTGTGCCCTTGTAACACCAGAGTTGCATCCTAGTTGCACCCTAGTTGTGCCCTAGTTGCGCCCTAGTTTTATCCTAGTTTTGTTCCAATTGTACCCTTGTTGCATCCTAGTTACGCCCAATGTCCACCTTAGTTTAGACCTAGTTCCATCCTAGTGGTGCCCTAGCTACCCTCTAGTTGTGTTCTAGTTGCGCCTTCATTGCACCCTAGTTGCACCCTACTTAGATTTTGGTGGCATCCTAGTTGCACACCTGTTGCGCCTGGTTGCATCCTTGTTGCACCCTAGTTGCGCCCTAGTTATGTCCTAGCTGCACCCTAGTTCCACCCTAGCTACACCCTTGTTGCGCCCTAGTTGAACCCTCGTTACATCCTTGTTGTGTCCTGATTACGCCCTAATTGTTGCACCCGATTTGTAACATAGTTGTGCCGTAGTTACGCCCTAGTTGCGCGCTAGTTACATCCCAGTTACCCGCTAGTTGTGCCCAAGTAGTGTCCAAGTATGCCCTAGTTGTACCCTAGTTGCACCCTAGTTGTGCCTAAGATGCACCCTTGTTGTACCCTAGTTAAAGAGTATCAGCTCCCTAGTTGTTCCCTAGTTGCATCATAGTTGTGTCCTTGTTGCACCTTAGTTGCACCCTAGTTATGCCCTAGTTACACCCAAGTTGTATCCTAGTTACGACCTAAGTACACACTTGTTATGCCCTTGTTGGGCCTTAGTTGCACCCTAGTTGTGTCCTAGTTGCACCCTAGTTGCACCCTAGTTGTGCCCTATTTCCCTTCTAGTTGCGCCCTAGTTGCGCCCCAGTTACGCCCTGGTTGCATCCTAGATATTCCCTAGATGCGCACAAGTTGAACACTGGTTACACCCACGCTGCGCTCTAGTTTTACCTTAGTTGTGTCCTAGTTGCTTCCTAATCGTGCCCTAATTATGCACTAGTTTTGTCTTACTTACGGCTAGTTCACACCCTATTTGGACCTTAGTTGCGTCCCAGTTGCAGCCAAGTTGCACCCTAGGTGCGCCCTTGTTGCATCTTTGTGCGCTTGAGTTGTGCCCTAGTTGCACCCTAGTTGCACCCTCGTTGTTTCCTAGTTTCACCCTAGTGGCATCCTAGTTGTGCCATACTTGCGTCCTAGCTATCCTAGTTGCTTCCTATTGACGTCCAAGGTGTGCCTAGTAGCGCTTAGTTGTGTCCTAGTTGTGCACTATTTGCGTCCCAGTTACTCCCTAGTTGTGCCCAAATAGCATTCAAGTAGTGTCCTAGTTGCGTCCTAGTTACGCCCTAGTCGCGACTTAGTTGCGCCCTACTTACGTCCTAGTTGCGCTGAAGATGCATACTAGTTGCGCCCTAGTTGCTCTTTTTTCTTCCTAGTTGCGTCCTTATTGTGTCATAGTTGTGCCCTTGTTGCACCCTACTTGCATCCTAGTTGTGCCCTAGTTTGGACCTAGTTGCATCCTAGTTGAGCCCTAGTTGCACCCTTGTTGCACCCTTGTTGGACCTTAGTTGTGTCCTAGTTTCACCCAAATTGCACCCTGGTTGCACTTTCGGTGCACCCTACTTCCACCCTACATGCGCCCTAGTCGCATCCTAGTCGTGCCCTAGTTGTGTCCTACTTTCACCCTAGTTGCACCCTAGTTGTGCCATACCTACAACCTAGTTGCACCCTAGTGGCACCCAAGTTGCACCCTAGTTGTGCCCTGGTTGCACCCTGGTTGCGCCCTAGTTATGCCCTACTTGCACTCTAGTTGCGCCCCTCTTAAGTCCTAGTTCTTCCCTAGGTGCGCCCTAGTTGTGCCCTAGTTGCGCCCTACTTAGCAGTGCCCTAGTTGCATCCTAGCTGCATCCTAGTTTTGCCCTAGTTACTCCCTTGTTACTCCCTTGTGTGCCCTAGTGGCGCCTTAGTCAAACATTAGGTGCGCCCTAGCTGCCTCCTTAGTTGCACCTTATTTGTGCCCTAGTTGTGCCTCAATCGGCCTCAGTTGCGTCCAAGTTGTGTCCTGATTGTGCCCTAGTTGCATCCAAGTTTTACCCTATTTGCACCGTACTAGCGCCATTTTTGCGCCATAGTTCCGTCTTATTTGTGCCTTAGTTCTGCCCTAGTTGTGATGTAGTTGCACCCCAGTTACGTCATAGTTGCACACTAGATGCACCCTAGTTACGCCCTGATTGCGCTATACTTGCACCCTAATTACACCCTAGTTGCGTTCTTGTTGTGGCCTACTTGCACACTAGTTATAGCCTAGTTGCACCCACGTTGCACCCAACTTCGGCTCTAGTTGCACCCCAGTTGCGGCCTAGTTACACCCTAGTTGCTTTCTAGTTGCAGAATAATGCACCCAAGTTGCACCCTAGTTGCACCCTAGTTTCGCCCTGGTTGCAACCTAGTTGCGCCCTAGTTGTACCCTAGTTACACCCTAGTTGCACCACGGTGCTGCCCTCTCTCTCTCTCTCTCTCTCTCTCTCTCTCTCTCTCTCTCTCTCTCTCTCTCTCTCTCTCTAACTCACTCACTCACTCACTCACGCACTCACTCACTCACTCACTCACTCACTCACTTACTCACACGTTGAGTGTGACGGATGTAGAGCATGCACATTGTCTTTTCTTAGATAAGATATCTCAAATCAAAACTGAAGCAGTCACCAACACGGATCAATATGGTGGAAGAAGCAAATACCAAGAACAATCCACCTCTTACTCGGAGGCATTGTGGCAAAGAGTAAAGAGAACAATGAGCACGTTCTCAAACTCAGATATTTATAGCCCCATCTGATGAGCCAGCCATGTTGTATCATGCAAGCTATGCCCAAAACTTAAAGCACACAAAATCACACAGTGCGCACGGGTGCCAACAATGGAATTCCGGTAAGTAAGCACCACTACAAAACTCTATTTACATACATCACACTCCACGCCACCTAAGAGAAAACATCATTCAGCCAGACACATGGCCACCAGCTACCACATAGAGGCCCAATCCTCTGTTGGTCTCCTTCAGATTGGGCCTCAAAGTTTATCCTGGACTAGCTGCGAAGAGGAGTCAATACTTCCTCACCTTTCCCTCCTTAGCCTGCCTTCTAGCTTGATTCAACATTGTCGCCATACGGCCCTAGGTGTCCACGGCCATGACATTCCACACGCAAACAGTCCCAAGCACCGGGTTAGTCACAGCCATCTCCTCCACCACCAGAAGTTGCAAGTCCCAACTTGTCTCAATGCCAATCCTCTGATAGTGGTCTATGAACATCTCCACGATCTCATCCTTGATGGCGTGATGGATTTGGGTGATATGTCCCCCCAGATGACGGCTCGTAACCTAAGCCGGATCAAACCCATCAAGAGAAGGCGGGGGGATCTAAAACTAACCCAGCAAAAACCCCAAGTACATCAACACATGGATGTGGAATTCAACGATTGAGCCAAAGGACAGCACCCTACAAAACGACTCTTCAACAATGACTTTCGTTTCAACGCTTGCAAGTCTTGGTATGTGAAGTACCCTATACTCTGTTACTCTGTGCACAATGACGCTCCCTAAACTCTAATATACAAGAAAACCATTGCTCCCTCCTATGGAAACACCCTTGGGGAATAAATGTATGGTCGAGGTAGCCCATGATACTTTGCAACATCCTTCATGGAAGCGAAGGCTGTCCCCAAACGGGATGGGGGCGCACAAAGAGACGAATCATAAAGGCCTCCATGTGGCCTTGACCTGCCAACGCCTGCAAACTCGCCTCAAGCACTGGAAGAAGGGACAAGTCAACAGCCATCATACCAAGGGGTCCCTCCTGTTGCACCCCTCACAAGCTCTCTAGAACAGCTAAGGAGTTGACCGATGCACCGACTTCATAAAAAACAGTTGTGTCTACAAGATCTAGCTTCGCACGCCTCTCTCTCCCACACTTAAAAAACACGTGATTGTACTGCACCTTGTTCAAGGCGTTGCGGATACCTAGGCATAGGAGCCATAGAAACAGGTGCTTGACCAACATTGTTGTAAACCGTTTGACCAATAGAGGTGTCCCCACTTTCACTCCCACCTCGAACTTGAGTGGTTACAACCCCACTTGTACTCTCTCCTTCTCCCGCTTGAGCACGATAAGTCATTCCAAACAAAGCAGTGCTTCTTTCAGTACAATGGGCTGCCAGCCATCCTCTCCTAACTCCCGTTTTAGGAGGGGATCTACCTCCTCCAACCAAGCCCCACGCACATTCTCTTTTCTCATCATAAACATGATGCTTTCACCTAGGGTGCAAAAATGATCAAACATTATGAGAGGCAACATTCAAAACTATCATCATGGCCACAACTTGTGCCTTATTGAGCACTTGGCTGACAAACATGGGCGACTAAATTCCCTTGCATAATCTTCCAACCATGTTTGATTTACCTTATGAGCTGAACAGCGCATAATAGAGCAGAACCTTCAAGGTCAAAGTCTCAATTTGAGCACCGACATTAAACCTTAAACAAACAGCTGTGAAAAAACGAAAAATTTCACGAAAAGAATTGCCGGGCGTCAAAATGAACGTCAACCGTTCAGGTTGGCTTATAACTTCGACCAACTTAACAAGGTTTGAGCTACCGATGGGTCAGGAATCAGATCAGCTCGACTGCTAGTGATGGTCCAGCAACCCATCACCTCGAATAAGGACAATGCCGAAAATAGGATTATCTGGTCATTTTATCCCATGGGGACACATTTTCCATGTACTCTGAAGCAATGATGTTCAAACAAAGTGCTGATTTACAAAGAATCTATGAACGGTAAGAACATGTACTTCATGTAGAAATTTTATTCAAATTAAATTCGATGTTTCACATGTTGCAAATCTTGTACTAATTTGTGGCATTATGATGAATTCCAAAGCGCATTGGCAAAAATCAGGCGAGTAAAGGCGAGTGATTATTGTGGGAATTCCGAACAATGCATATTTAGTAAAGGCGAGTGATTATTGTGGGAATTGCGAATTGCGAATATTTCTTGTTGCAGAAGTATATCGTCTCGTGAAAGCTCACAGTTAGGACGGCCTACGAGGTGGGACATTCACGTCAGGTCGGAGCTTAGTACTGATGCGATTTACTGGCGGATCGATCCTATGGTTAATGCAGAACGTCACATATTTGAGAGGTAGCTTCCAAAATAATGCACTCGCCACACCCCATCGTCTACATCGCCGCCGTATATGGTGGCGACTGATCAGGTCATCGCCTCGGACAAGTTTGCCCGTCTCCATGCCACTGTGGTATTCTTCCGTCGCAAATTCATGATCGCATACCGTTCCCGGGCGACTTCCCACGAGTCGCCCCCATTCTTGCTCCGGCATGTCTGAGACGCCCCCATTCTGAGAAAAATGGCTAGGTCGTCCCCATTTTGGAAAGTTATGGCCACATCGCCCCCACTTTTGGTACTCCGGGGAATTATGGCTAGGACGCCCAATACGGATGAAATACTATCGACGTCTTGCCCCCACTTTAAAAAGTGGTGGCACTCTGACAATAATATTTCAGATTGCATTTCGCTGAAAATCAGTTTCAATCGAAACCTGCCGTACACCGTTCCGGACACCAAGTCCGCCGTGTCCGTCGTCCAGACTTTGTTGCTAAAGTGGACGTAATGTTTACAAGTTGCGGAGTTGATGTCCGATGTTCGCAAAATGCATGTATGGTACCCTGTTTTCCGGGCTTGAAAAGTGGACACTATTCCGTTTATTTAACTTTTGAGCAGCTTCCCAGAAGTGGGCTTTGGCTTGCCATCTCCTTTCATGTTGTCTACTTTGTAATTCTTCTTCGTCGACCAGTTCATTGCCAGTTAGACCAACGTAAGTATGAAAACAACACCTTAAAATTGTCAATGAATCTAGTCCACGTACATTGAGGCCACGGTGGCATGCGTTATGACTAATGCGAGGACGCCTATGGTCCAACATGCTAAACACCCCCCCCCTCTACCTCCAACCGTAGACGACTACACCCGGGTCAGGTTACTCCGTGGCCTACAGCTGGTAGGGGTCGCCCACATCCGTCATTCTACGTTGCATATTGCATCGTTCTTGCCTAGGCAGCCTGGACGCCCGTCCAACTCCCGCGTCGTTCCTGTGGCCTTGGCTGGCATCCTCGCACCCGGTAAGTCAGGGTCATGGGGGCATGTACATATTTAATCCTCGAGTTTCTATCCAACATTCCCTCATTCTAGCTGCATGGCGGTCTCAACTTCGCTCGGTGCACCGAGCGAAGCTCAGGAAACCGTCTACCGCACACGTAGCGTTCGCAGGGAACTCTCGCCTAGCCCCCACTACCTCGATCCCCTATCTGCCGACCCAACGGTTGACTATGTCGACCCAATGCACATATAGTCATTTGCTGAGTGGGATGACAACATGAGAGAGCGCGACAAATGGGAGAATGAGGAAGAAGCTGAATTTTTGGCATCTATGACCCCCGGAACCCCCGACCCGGGACCCGTCACGTACAAAGGTGGTAAATCTGTGCGGGTTCGTCCCAAACGGTACTACCCTCCTAGTGGTACGTGATACATCCGCTTCGTCTCCCGTCATGGCTCATGCAATTTCTGGTCTAGAGTATTTGCTAGGAAGGCATGCTACGACACTTAATGGAAAGTCGCGTAAAGAACAACGCCCACTCCGCAAGCCCATAGTACCCTCGCACAATCGCATGCCCTTGTCCCTAGTATTTGCTGCCACAGTCCCGCATGTATGAACACGTAGTCCGATTTTTTCGGTTGTGTTCTTCTGCAGGCCCCTCGGATGACGATGACGATGGTGATGGTGCGGTGTTCCTTGGTGGCATGGAATTTCAGACGATGGAGGAGTGCCGTTGCGCCATTGAAGATTACACACAGTCCAGTAGCATTTCCCTCTCAAGTGGGAGAGGTCTAAACCTGGCAGAATCGTCGTCCACTGTCGGAACCGCAAAAGCGATGGATGCTAGTAGGTAATCCATGCTAGCATGTCAAGAAAGTCAAACAGCTGCACGGTGTCTTCATACATGGATGGGCATAAGTGCACCCCGGCCTAGACAAAGGGGAACCCGGCGTGCACAACGAAGTGGGTCCTGCGACTCATCCAGGGACATGATGGCCCGAGACCCAACCACCGACGCCAAAGTCCTACGTGCGGTCGTCGAAGCGGTCACACACGAGAAAGTGGGCTACCATGTCATCTCGAGGGCGCGGGATAAGGCCCAAGAGGAAATCATGGGGGAGAAGAGTACCTCATGGGTTCTCTTCCCCACCTACTGCACAGAGGTGAGTCCTCCCTTCATGTACAGGTATGTTGTCACGGTGGGCCAATTTTTTTAAGTTGCCCCATTGACTATTGCAATCAGTGCGTTCACACTTGCAGCTGATGCGGGTCGACCCTAACACCATCGCCGTTGCGGATCAAAAGGCAAAGCAGTTTCATCGCTGCTTTGTGGCGCCCGGTGCCTTTTGCAAGGCCTAGCCTCACGTGCGACGTATCGTCACACTTGACAGCACGTTTCTGAGAAACGGGTACAAACAGATGCTTCTAATCGCCCAGTTTTTTTATGCAAAAAACAACAGCGTGCCAATGGCTTACGCTCTTGTCAGCAAAGAGGACGAAGATAACTGGGGCTGGTTCCTGCTCCAGCTGTCCAACGCGTACTGGACTCTGCGTGAAGGCGGCACCACCATCATCACTGACCGTGATGCAGGTCTCCTCGCCGCCATGCCGAAGCTTCTCCCTCGGGCCAACCACAAGTACTGCATGTTTCACATCAAGGAGAACATCCGGATGACGTAGAGCAAGAGAGTAGCGGACATCTTCTAGCGGCTGGCACACGCGTATGAGCTAGAGGAGTATGACAAGCTAAGCATGGAGCTCATGCAGATGAACCAGGGCACTGCACGCTTCGTCTTTGGTGATGGTGACACGGGAGGGATCCCGTTGCGTTGCTAAAGCCGCTTCCACGGACCACCGGGGTGTGGCGGCCAGACCACCAGCAATGCTCCAGAGTCGCTCAATGCACAGATCATTGAGGCGCACAAGCTATTCCCGTTCCACCGCGTCGCCAGTCTTTACCCCTTCATATAGAAGTTGTTTGCAACACGCACAAAACTGGCACATGACATCAACATTTGCAACGAACAGGAGAGGAAGTGGGCGACCAACCCCGAAAAGGCACTCCAACATAATTGTTTAGTGGCATGAGACTACGAGGTCGTGCACACCGGAAACCTCATGGCCACGATGACAGGCAATAGGGGTGTACCGCGGCAGGTGGACTGTCGCATGTGGAAGTGCAGCTGTGGCCGCTATTAGGAGTTCGGCATCCCGTGTGTGCACACATGTGCCGTGTTATTGGAGAACGGGGTGACCCCGGACAACTACACCGACATGGCGTACAGCATCGCCGCGTGGAAGTGCCGGCCAAATGCCGGCCTTCAACCTGAGGGCGTAAAAGCCAGCCCCACCGGAACCAGACCGTAAGGGGGACCCCTTGGGGCCCGGCTGGCAGGCACCAGGCGGGCATGTAGTGGGCTGTCCGCAAGGCAAACGCAAGCGGCGGGGAGATCTACTGCGCGCAAACAACATCCATGGTCGTTGTGGCTAGAAGGGCCACCCTAAGAAATGATGCATTAACCCACCCACGGCAACACCGGCACAGATGGCTGTAGCCCGCGCGGCAGAGCTGCGAGCACAGCAATTAGCTACAGCCACAGGGGCTGAGGATGCTGCAGTGGTCATTGTGGATGCAGCAGACATGGAAGGCGGTACAAGCGCACGTACTGTAGCAGCGACCGCACGGGCAACAACTGAGGTGGAACCTGTGGATGGAGACCTAACATAGGAGCAGATGGCACACGATGAGGGAGAAGGGGGAGACCAGGAGGAGGATGAGTACGAGGAGGACAGTTCAAAAGAGGAGGGGAACGAGGTACTAGTCGCCAGGCCCGATCCAGCAAATGACCGTAGTTCAAAATGGACAGATTCAGAGACGAGGAGACGAGGAGGGCAAGGCATGAGGTAGAGGAGGTTGTATTCCATTGTCAGTATGCCATGGTCCTCGAGCTAGTTCTTGAGATGGGGTTGCCAGACCTTGACATGTTGCCCGACACGGTGCACTGTGAAGGTAACAACTTCATTATTTTTGCCCATGAACCCTATGCATTGCCATTATTTGTTGACGGTTGGTTTACTGAAATTACCATGTGCATGGCAATGTATTAACCATGTAAACATTGTATCGCGGTGTTGACTAACTTTCATCCGTTATGTGACTGTAGATCAGGAGGCTTTTTCTGCTCATCCCTGTCCAAGAATCAACAAGGTCAAGGTCCTAGAGCACAAGAAGGGGACTCTGTGTTAGGGGGAGGTTTAGACTGCAGCATTTCAATGTGGGCGCTTGTGAACGTAGTCAGATATCGCATGGCCAAGCAGAGGAGGTGTTTTATGATGTTGTAGAGTGTGGAGATGCGTGTCCGCGTGCAGCTTTTGACGTCACTCATTGGGTCCATAATTTGCCGGTGTACGTGCAAGAGTGGATTGCCTCATATGACATGTCTCCATTTTGTTTCATGTGGACATAAGTCACCTTTGATCATTGTACTGCTTATACTTGAAAACCAATTTTCGTGAATGCTTGTTGGTGACAATGGCATATAGAAATGCATGTAGTACATGACTTCACACCCTTGAATTGTTCACCAAACGTTACTCAGGTGTTACTCTTAACGTCAGTATGCCATTCTTGCAAACCATCCATTAGGGCTCTCTGATGTGTCATGTATGGCTTACTTTTGCACCCTAAGTGGTCATCCAATGGAACATCACCCACTGTGAAGCGTTGTTACACAATGTTATCAACAGCATGTGTTGAAGGTGCTGGATAGGCCCATCCATTTCATCGGATAATGTACAACATTGGATGACAATCGTGAGCAATATATTTGCTAACAATATGTAGGCAAACAACAGTTGAAAGGAAGCATAGAAATTCTGAGTGTGGAGTGCTACATTATGTGTAATCCATGCCCTTATGCAAAGTTATGCTGTCTGGGTACTCCAGACATGTTTATAGATACTCTAGACATGATTTTCATACTTCTTGGCACAATGTACACAAGTGTGGGTACACCAGACATGATTATGGGTACTCCAAGCATGATTTTGCGGATTTATTGGCACAATGTACTCGAGTGGGTACTCTAGACATGTTTATGGGTACTCCAGACATTATTTTGCATAACTCTTGGCACAAAGTACTCGAGTGTGGGTACTCCACACATGATTATGGGTACTCTATACACTATTTTGTAGATTTCTTAGCAAAATGTACTCGATTGTGGGTATCCAAGACATGATTTTGGGTAATCCAAACATGAATTTGCATAATTCTTCGCACATTGTACTCGACTGTGGGTACTCCAGACATAAATTTATATAATACATGGCACAATGTAGGGGAGTGTCGGTACTCCAAATATGGTTGTCAGAAAAAATGCTCTTAAGCGGAAAATGAAGGGTCATGTACAAAGGAAATGAATGAATCATTCTTCGCTAAGATGGTAAAAGGAGGGCATTCGACAAATGAATACCCGAAGTGATACCCTCATGCCCCTGCAAAGAGGGGGCAAAGTGGACATGATTTGGCAAAAAAACGTCATTAACATGTATAGGGGCCACTATGGACTCGGTGGTTCAGTCCATACCCACGGCTCTCAAGGCTCGGGACAGTTTGGCGGGCGCCAACTCGGCATGGGCCTTCCCAAGTTCCACGCCATATGTTATGGAAGAGAAAATGCGTAGAAGCTTCCTAGCAACACAGCCGCTGACCGGGCGTCAGTGCCTGATCAGACGGTGACGACAGTCACAGGTCGTACACACAACGGCAAGGGTTTGGCTAGGAGACACAAGGCACAGTGTCAGAATGCTTCAATATAGCATATGCAGAGAGAGATGACAAATGACAGGTCCAAGGCATAAATACCTTGCCTCGGCGCACAGCGGGTGTCGCACGCGGCAGTCCAAGAGCTGTCCTAAAACCGGCCCAAAACCATTGTTTTGGCCGTAACTCTGCGCACACATGTCAGAATGCTACGCCGTCTGAACCTAGACGTGCAGAATCAAAAGACGGACGCTACGACTGGTCACATGCATGCATCCATCGACTGAAAGTGATCATACAATGCAAATACATGCAAATAGACCTCATGGCCAGTCCACCGAAAGACGCCTGCAAGACGTATAAGACACAACAAAGAGTCACGGTGGCATCTGGGGCTCTAGAACGGTGGTCGGTCAGCTCCAAGCGGGTAGACCGCTGCCTGTCGTCGCGCCGGTGTCACCAGGGCCGCCTGCCTCAGGGATCTGCACGAGTATGGACACGGCAGTACAGTTTACTATGAGTGGTCACAGTAAACTGTACAGGAACGGCACAAAGCACAACAATGCAGTCACAGAAGCTATGGCCCATGATGCTTCTTCATAGCCCAAATGACGGTTGCGTGCTACATACCAGTCCCACTCCTCTTCAATGCGACCCATGCCTGTTGAGCCGCCACAAGGTCCGCTACGTGTGTATCATATCCATGATGTGCCGGGCCGTTCGAACTTCCATTGGTGTCCATTTCGTTCCAAGGTGAGTCACCTTATGTGGATACTTAGCGAAGTGGACTGACTGGGAAGCACTTTTAAGTTCAAAAGATAGTACTTGTCCGTAGTGCAAACCAGTACAACGAATAGGTTGGACTGAGGAACTCTTCATTGGTGGTTGGCGACGATTGAGACGCAAACCCGGTCCGATTGCTTGTCCCACTTTTGGAACGTGCTGTTGCAATGTCGGACAGGCAAGATTAACCTGCCCTTCTCCACGTGGAAACCGGCTACACACATTAACCGTGCATCGGCGACAACATGACACGATCCTACGACACACGGTCCCACATCCGCCCGGGTGGGGCTACGTCGTCCCATTGAGCCGTCGTCCACTTTCGGCGTGGACATCCCTACTCGACCAATGGCCTTCGACGTATGATGTAAGCGATGCCGCGTCATACTTTGTTCAGTGCACTAATCATATACATATTGTTTGCAACAACAAACCGGACATGCAAACTTAAATAAAAGGACCCTAAAACAAGATATATAACAGAAAGATTAGGGCCCCGTTTCGTTGTTTAAGCGAAAGTGTGGTCGGCTACCGATGACGTACTTAGAAGGGTGTGCCATTGTCGACATCGCTAACCCCAAACCCTCTAGAATTCATTGAAAAATGGGGGTAACGTAGCCATAATTCTCAAAATGGGGGTAAGTTGGGAAACTAATAAAAATGGGGGCGACACGGCTAGATGTTTTTTTGGAATGGTGACGATCCAAGAATGTGTTCTCAGAATGGGGGCGTCTCAGATGTGATCGGACGAAAATGGGGGCCATCGAGGAACTAGCCGACCGTTCCGTTCAGCTCCAAATGTTGCCTACACGTTTGCGCCACTCTGCGAGGTCGCATGTGCCACAGTTTTCGCGACGTTCGTGCGTCGTTTGTCGCACGAGATCAACCAACTTCAATAATGGTAGGAACGCCCGAGCAATGCAATGCGCGAAACCAGTTCCCTAGGAGCCGCGGGACGTTTCAGGTATGAAGCTTTCAAGGGTACGCAAATACATGTGATCACGACATGGAAAAAATGCTGATCGAGCATTTAATGTGCGACATAATCGCTTCCGGAAGGGAGCCCGGTGGGAGGGATTTTCTGCCTGGACCATCTTAAAAACCAAAAAAAAAATAAATTGCGACATAATCTTGTCAAGACGTTTGAGGACATCCAAGTTCCCTGAAGAGAACAACAACATGACCGATCCTCCTCCATATCGGCCAGCCATCCCTGAGACTTCCCTCATGATACTCCACAAAATGCAGGGAGAATGTTGTGTCAATGCAACGATAATTTTATGATGAAATTGAATGCATCAATTCATCACCATTCACACCCAAAACACATCATGAATATATCACCCACGAAATACCCTCATGTTCCAAAGATTTGTTGGAAGCATTAATGCATGCAACCATACTACCCTCTCTGTTGCACATTCATGACAGAAATAAAAGATCCCTTAAGCAAAAAACTGCATTATCCACCTCCAAACCATTGTAGAACAAAACTTCACATGACGCATGATATAGGATCTAATACCTCATGAAACATCACCTCATGTTGAAATTAGATACTTCTTGTGCGTTCAAGAACCATATGCACTTGGTCATGGCCATCAATAAGCCTTCTCTCTTTCCATGGGTAGTAGCCATACATCAAAAAAATGCACTTTCCACAAACCTAGCGATTGAAAAACGGTTACTCACAACAATACTTACATCATGCAAGTCTTCAAAGCATAAACTGCTTCTCCACCATCATTCCCACAAATGGATTCATCTACAGCTCTTGGATGGCCCTACAATTTTCAATCAATTTCATCTTTGCCTTCTATTGTCCTCACAACATTTCTCTCTTTACATGATTCCATTTCTTTAAGACCTCTACATTTGTTTGTGAAAGTTATTTTGTTTGTCTAAATTTAATTTTGTAGTATGCTTTCACTTAATAGTCTGCATCACATGACAAAAAAACAACACACCGGATATTAAAACTTGATATCACATTTTCTCATTATCTTGCTACATCAATGCCTCGCCCACCTTTCTATAGCAACAAAATAATGTAACTACTTAAACGTTATAGCAAAAGAAATCACATTTATATCTGAGGCAAGTATTTTACTGTTATTTTTTATTTCTTTTCTTGTACTAAGTAGGGTATGCTATCATGATTCAAACATCATAGCTCGTCATTAACATTAAAGCTATAAACATCATTATCATCATTTTCAAATGAAAGGTGATAATAAAAGGCAAGTTTACTATAAGCCAAGCCATTATGTGTGGTCTGATCACATACCTTTGATTGCATACTTTTTCTGTACATTATTTTTTTGAAATCATAAACAATGTTCGTTGGTTTAGTATGTATGATCTACAACTAGGCAAGAAAGCTTGGGTCACTTTCTGATTATCATGTTCCATTCTTCAGGTTGACCTTACACATGACAAGCATTCTGTTTCTAATCTGTAAAGATGTTTCTTTGTCACCTAGTTTTAGATTTTTATCCACTTATCATAAGTTATTCCGTCATAATATACAATAATTCTTTACGCCACATATTTCGAGAATGTTTTTAATTTTAAAATTGAATATAATTAGACACATGAAATCAAAAAATTAATATGAGATGTTTCATATAATTGTTTTGTGTAAAGTTATTAATTCGTTTATACAATGACACAGAGAAATACTACAGCAGGATGAAAAAAATTGAGGAGCTCTCCTTGTGAATAACAAAGGTGCATGAATGGTTTCCAACGATATAGTGGTGAGGAGAATTCATGGATTAATTTTAGCTCTACAAGTGTAACTAGATAGAGGAAGACAAGTTTGAATTTTTTGAACGGTTTTTATAAGTAGTTTTAAGAGTGTTTTATATACAAGGCTATGAAAAGCAATGGTTTTGAACTTCAGGATGACAAACTTGTTTTAATATGAATATAAAGGTCTTTAATAACAAGCTTGATATATAATTATGACAGTTTACAACAAAATTGATTATTATATGTTTTTATCTATAATGTAGACGTTTCATGAATAAATTTGGAGTTTTTCCAAAATTTTGCAAAGGAGGTATCTCCTTTCATTTCCCCCTTATGAAATGGTTCTCATGAAAACCATCTAAACTATACGGAGTAAATATTCCAACCATAATCTGAAGCATCTTGGAAAAATGATAATCTTAATGGTTTTTGCAAGTATTCAAGGATATCTATGGATAAGGAATTCATTTTTATTCATCAATCATCCTCATGCTAGACCTTTGATAATTGAGGCTGTTTGTGTAAACTTTGGATTCATGGTTAACATCATTCTGTTTTAGCTTCCATTACAAGGGAATAATGAGAGCAATTCATTCACGATTAAAAAAACATCATGATCATGTTGGGTTTAAAATAAATTCAAGTACCGGTCCTCTCTATTATGAATATTTCATCATAACTGCAATATGCATATGAGTACAACTAATATTGCATTTCCTTACATATGTTTTTACGTAGTATGGAAAGAGTTGGAATTAATCTCTTAGACTACAACGAATAATTTCCTCATTGGATAAATTAATTGTTCTTCAAAGAAGACAAAGAGTTGATGGAGATTCAGATGGGCCATAAGATGAATCCTTCAAGCCACTAGAAAGATGGAGAAAAAATAGCTCGATTTGACAGATGGTCCTTTGTCCTGTAATTGCAAATATCGGGCACCCTATACCAAATAACCAAAGTGAAACATTTTTAAATTAAAGACCCAAGTAACTGAATTCTTTAATGTATAAAAATAAAGAGTAGTGTGAGAGAATTTTATCTTATTGTTTAACCTTGTGGGTAAAACTATAATCACGAGAACTGTTTTTTATTTTTAGGTTCTTTACAACACAATTTTTTTATTCATAAAACTACTGTAGATTCGAAGAATTATTTTATAATCCTTTTTATTTATTTTTTCATCTGTCCCAAATGTTTTTTACCAAGCATAATTCATGAATCATTACAGGCTTTTGGTAACTTAATGCACATTTTTTATCGTTAAAATGCTCTGTATCACTACAATTAATTTGCTTCAATCAGTTCCATAAAGTATATGACGGATACAAATTTCGAATGGTTGAAAATATTTTTACAAGAGAGGTTAAGAGTACATGAGGACATGAAACACAAAAAAGGAATAAGTTTGAATGTAGTAGTTGAATAAACTTACATGCGAGATTGATTTACTATACAATGTTTGTTTCTATCTTTTTCTTGAGTACGTTGGAATAGTTACCCGTAGAAAGTATTTATATGTTTAATTAGAATAGTAAAAATAGTATAGATAAACAAATTGTTGCTGTAATTTTATCAATTTTATTGACTTTCAACGAGGCTCTTGCTTAAAAATGTAGAAAAGGTGTCAAAACTGAACTTTTTTATATTATACTTGACAATGTCCCAAGATTTGATCCTGTTGGGACTGTTAAGGTAGTTAATTTTTTACGCTACTTGTGTTAGAGAGCTTAGTTTAGTGCCTTCTTTACTTGTCTGTTTTCTTACGAGACATACGTCTCATTGTGTTGCTGCCTCTAAGGTTGGGCTCAGCATTTACACGCGCAACCTGCGCGCACTCTGTGTGATTTGCCACACTCTGTGGCAAACCAAGAGCTCAAGAGCAATGGATCCGATAATGTTCATGTTGGCTCTTTCCGTTCATTTATTCTTTGCAAAAACATTCAATATTCTCGCCTCGATCCTCTCTTGCGACTAAGTCCCCCCACCTCCATCCCCTCTCACAACTCTCGAGACCTCTCCCCCTAATAGCTCAAGAGAGCTTCCTCCCCCCTACAAGTAAGAGCAACAGTTGGCACTAGAGCTAGCTCCCTCGGCTATCTTCCTCACATGAGTCGAGTGCCGCCTAACCCCACCTGCCACTTGTTCCATCATGTCTCCACTAGGCTCCCCCTAGTACTACCCTATTCAACATGGCACCAAGCAATAAAGGGACTGTGGGCTCCATTTCTTTGCTTCCGCTTTGGCCATCTGCCTGCGCTACCGTCGTGTGCCGTTGCCGGCATCAGCCTTCGCTACAGCATCACAACCACTACCACTTCTTCCCTTACTGCCCTTCGACCTTGTCATTATCTTTGCTAGTGCCGTTCTTTGTCATGGGCACCGTCCGTTGTCTGGATAGTTCCCACCCTCTTCTCCTCCATTTCCACTAGCTATGCCCCTGCTGTGGTCCCCGTATCGTTCCACCCCCTCCCCTGTTCCACCCTTATCCCTTGCTCTTGTTTCTTTTTTTCTTTCTTCTGCCTTATCCATCCTCGCTTACTTTTCCTTTCATTCTCCCTTGTTCACTTACCATTTTTTTGTTGTTTTCTCTTGTACAGGTTCGTTCCACTCCTCGTCTTCTCATCCTCTAGCTTGGCCTCGTCCCCCTCGTTGTGTGTGCTTGCCGTGCACTCCTGCCTCGGGACCGTTTCCCCGTCCCCCTCGCATCGGTCTTTGCCTCGACTCTGTCCTCAGGCGCGCAAACCCCACCTCCTAGGCTCCATCTCTAGGCCTTAGGCCGCAGGCTCAAGGCCTCCTAGCTCTAGTCTCTCTCTTATAGTCTTTGTCCTTTGAGCTGTGGACTCTGGACCCCTAGCCTTTGCTGTGTTAAGTGTGGCATCAGGCCGACCCTCTCCATTGTTTCTTGTTTTCATGCTTGGCTCACAGAGCCTGGGGCTAGTTGCTCCTAATTGGCCTGTTGGCCTTTGCTGCCTTCAGGCCTTGCCCTTGCAACGCTCTCGGACCCCCCCTGCTAGGTTTTGTCTGGCCTTTTTTATTCCTTTTTTCTCTCCTTTTCCTCACTCTTCCCATGTGTCTCTCTTTCCTTCTCTCTCTCTCTCTCTCCCTCTGTTTCTCACCCACCCTCCCTCTTCCTGCTTCCTCTCCTTGCTTTCGGTCCCCCTACTCTTCTCTCTCTCGCATTCCTCTTCATCTTTCTCCCTCTTTCTTCTCCTGTCTTGACCTGCATTGTCATTGCTCCCTTGAATTTCCAGCTTTTACTTTTAGCTTTCTCTTTGCTCTCTCTCTCTCTCTCCCTCCCCTCCCACCTCTCTCCTCCTCCTATCATTCTTAAATCTCTCTTTCTCTCCCTCGTCCCTCCTTTCTTCTCCTTGCTCTCTTTTTTCGGGTCACCCCTCCTCCCGGCACGCCCTCTTATTTTCACCCCACTCTTCCATTTCTCTCTTTGTCCTCTCATCCCTCTCTGCCTTCTCTCCCCCCTCCCTCCATCTTTCTCCTCTCCCCTCTCTCTCTCCTCTTGTTTTCTCCGTGTCCTCTCTAGCCTCTCTTCACTCTCTATCTTCTCTGCTCTCCCTCTCTCTCTCTCTCTCTCCTCTCTCCCTCTCCCTCTCTTGCTCTCTCTCCCTCTCTCTCCCTCTCACTTTCCCTGCTCCCTTTTCCTCTCTCTCTGCTCTCCAACCTCTCTCATTTGTGTGTTTCCACCACTTCCCACCTCCTCTCCCTCTCCCCCTCCTGCTCTACTTTTCCCTCTCTCTCTCCCCCTTCTTATCTCTTTCTTTCTCTAATTCCCTCTCTTTTCTCCCTTTCTGTCACCCTATCTCCCTTCTTCTTTCTGCCCCACTTTCCTCTTTTTCTTTCGCTCTCTCCCTCCCATCTTTCTCTCTCCTCCCCTCTCTCTCTCTCTCTCTATCTCAACCTCTTCTCTCCCTTTTATCTCTCTTTCTCTTTTGTTCTTATATCTCTATGTTCCTCCGTCTCTCTCTCCTCTCCCCTTATTTCTCCCCCTCTCTCTATCCCCCCTCGATTTCTTTCTTCTCTCTCTTGCCCTCTACTTCTGTCTTACTCTATCCCTCCCTCTTTCTCTTGCTCTCTCTCTCTCTCTTTCCCTTCTTTCTCTCTCTATCTTTCTTTCCCTCCCCTCCTCTCTCTCTCTCTCTATCTCTCTCTCCCTCTTTCCCTCTCTTCCCCTATCTCTCCCTCTCACTCTCTCTCCCTCATTATGTCTCTCTTTCTCTTAGCTCCCTTTCTTTCTCTCTCCCTCTCTATCTCTCTTTCTCCCTCCTCTCCCCATCTCTCTGAAGTCTCTTTCTCTCTCCTCTTTCTCACCCTTTCCCTCTCTCACAAACCTCTCTCTCCATTTATCTCTCTCTCTCTCTCCCTCTCTCTCCTTTTGTTTTCCTCTCTCCCTCTCTCCCTTCTCCCTCTCTCTCTCAACCCTCTCTATCCCTCTCTCTTTCACTCGCTTTCCACCCCTCTCCCTTACACTCTCTCTTGTTCCCTCTCTCTTTTCTCACTCTCTATCTCCCCATTTTCCTTCCCCTCTATCCCCCTCTTTCCTCTCTTTCTCTTCTTTTCTCTCTCTCTCCCTCCTTCTGTCTTCCTCTCTCCTCCCCTCTCTCCCTCTTTCTCTCTCTCTCTCTCTCTCTCTTTCTCTCTCTCTCTCTCTCTCTCTCTCTCTTTCTCTCTCTTTCTCTCTCTCTCGCTCTCTCTCTCTCTCTCTCGCTCTCTCTCTCTCTCTCTCGCTCTCTCTCTCTCTCTCTCGCTCTCTCTCTCTCTCTCTCGCTCTCTCTCTCTCTCTCTCGCTCTCTCTCTCTCTCTCTCGCTCTCTCTCTCTCTCTCTCGCTCTCTCTCTCTCTCTCTCGCTCTCTCTCTCTCTCTCTCGCTCTCTCTCTCTCTCTCTCGCTCTCTCTCTCTCTCTCTCGCTCTCTCTCTCTCTCTCTCGCTCTCTCTCTCTCTCTCTCGCTCTCTCTCTCTCTCTCTCGCTCTCTCTCTCTCTCTCTCGCTCTCTCTCTCTCTCTCTCGCTCTCTCTCTCTCTCTCTCGCTCTCTCTCTCTCTCTCTCGCTCTCTCTCTCTCTCTCTCGCTCTCTCTCTCTCTCTCTCGCTCTCTCTCTCTCTCTCTCGCTCTCTCTCTCTCTATCTCTCGCTCTCTCATTCTCTCTCTCTCTCTCCCCTCCACATCTACCCCCCTTTCTTTTCACCCTTTCTCTCTCGTTGCCCCATCACTCTCTCTTGTTCTCTCCCCCCACCTCTCATCGGTCACCTCACCCCCCTCTTCTTTGTGTGGTCTCTCTCTCTCTCTCTCTCTGTCTCTCTCTCTCTCTATCTTTCTCTCTTGCCTCTCTATCTATCTCTCCCCCTCCTTTTCCCCTCCCCCTCTCTCCCCTCTCTCTCTCTGTCCTTTCTCTTTCTCTCTTGTTCTCTATCTCTTCCCTTCTTTCTTCTCCTTCTTTCCCCCCTCTTTACCTTTCCTCGCTCATCACTCTCCTTCTCTCTCCTCTCTCTCTCTCTCTTATCACTTAATCTCCCCTCTCTCTCCCTTTCTGTTTCGTCTCCACTAATATCCCCCTCTTTTTCTGTTTTTCTTTTTCTCACTCCCTCTCCCTCTTTCTTTCTCTCCCTTTATTCACGTATGCTATCTCTCACCCCTTTCTCACCCCACCCCTCTCTATTTCCCCCTCTCAGCCTCCCTCTCTCTCACTCCCTCCCTCTCTTGCCCCATTCTCTTCTCCTCTCTCCCCCCTCCCTCTCTCTCTTTCCTTATGTCTCTTTCTTTCTCTCATCTTTGTCTCCTTTTTCCTCTCTCAAATCTCGCTCTTTCCCCTCTCTCTCTTGTCCCAAGATATCTCCCTCTTTCTCTGTTTGTCTGTGTCTCCTCACATTGCTCTCTCCCTTGTCCTCTTCTTTCCTCTTGCTCTCTCCTCTCTCCCTTCTTCTCCCTCTCCTCAAACCTTTCCTTCTTCCTACCTCTCCCTTGTTTCACCGTCCGCTTCTTTTCCGCCCCTTTATACACTCATATCCCCTTCTTTTTTTAAAAGCCCATCTCTTCTCCTCTTCCTTCCCTTCCTTCCTTCACCCTTCCGCCCTATTTTTTCCTTTTTCCCTCTTCCTGTTCCCCCTTCTTTGGTTCTTGTACTCCTTAGTGTCCTCTATCTCATCTTCCAATCTTTGTCTATCGGTTCTCCTCACCTACTTGTGTCTGCTCCTTTGTCTCTGGCCCCTTGGGTGTGCGAGGGGTCTTGGGTTTGTTCGTGTTCTCAATCTTCGAGTCTTCGTGTGTGCCCTGCCTTCTCTTCTAGACTTTGTCTACAACTCTCGGTGAGCTCGTTCCATTTTTTCTCTCTTTGTGCCGTTTGCTCTTTCTTCCTCCTTATATGTCTTTGTTTGGGCCCCTGTCTCCCACATCTTTGCACCTCATTACTGACCTCTTGTGCCTTGTGTGCGCCCCTTGAACAGCTCGTGCCTGCCTTTCTGTTCTTGTTTTCTTGTCACCCCTTTTGCAATCCCCTCTCTTCTTGCTATCGTTCTTGCTTTATGTGTTCTGCATGTATGGTTCTCGTCTCTTGCATGTTCATTGCCTCTATGCATCATCTTCCTCTCCCGTTGCCTCGTCCATTCCTGCTCTTATGCTTGTCCACCTCCCACCTTGCCTCTTGCCTCCCTTGCCATGCTCTTCCCATCTCTCCTCATCCTTGCTACGTCGATTTCATCTTGCTTTCCCCCACTCACTACCTTTGCTTCTCCTCTTCCTTTTCCTCCCCCAATTTTTCTCCCTCTTTCCTCATTCCTCTCCCCTCCTCTTATCTCTTTGCCTCCCGCCTTCCCTACCTTGCAATTGCCTTCTCTTATCCTCTTTTCTCTATCAATCTCCTTTTGTTTTTCCCTCTCTCTTTCTCTGCTTCCCCTTTTTCTTTCCACACTCTCTCTCCTCTTCCTCCTCCCTCTCCTCTTGTCACCCCCCTCTTCTCTGTTCTTCTTCTTCTCCTCCCATCCCCTCCTCTACCACCCTCATCCCTCTCCCTCCTTTCCCATTCCTCTCCACTCTACTCTTCTCCTTGCCTCCCCCCACCCTCCCGTTCACAACTCCCCTCCGTCTCCTCAACTCCCTCCCCTCCCTTCCTGTCTCCCTCTCTCTCTCTCTCACACACACTCCCTTTTCTTCCTCCCTTTCCCTCACACTCTCTTTCCCTTTCTCTCTCTCTCTCTCTCTCTCTATCTTTCTCTCTCACCTCTCCCCCCTCTCTTCCTTCCCCTCCCCCCTCTCGCCCTCACCCGGCCTCGGGTCAACCCCTTTTGGGCCCTCTCTCTCTCTCTTGATCATCTCCCACGTGAACGTCCCTTGCGTCTACGGTGCTGCTCCTCAGGCTCCATTTTCTCCACTGCTCAATCGGCATCATCGGCTCCAGCTCGGAGCCCGACCCTCGATCCGCTGCACCAACGTGCTGCCCATCCCCTCTTGGTCCCCACCTTTTGGCCCCACGCACATGTGGCTCCGCTACAACCACTCTGTGTTGCCCCCATCTGCTGTTCCCTCCAGCCTTTAGGTACCTCTCTTTTGTGCATGTTGGCCGAGTCGTCCGCCACTACCTTCTCCTCCCCCCTCTTCTTGCCTCCTCTCCGTTTGGCTCATTATCTTTCCCGTCCATTCATGTCCTCTTTTCTACCATTTCACTCTCCTCCTCCTCTCCCCAACCTTCCCTCCTCTTCTTCCCCTTCCTCTCTCTTTCTCCCCTTCTCTCACTCTCCCTCTCTCCTCCCCCTTCTGCCCTCCCTCTCCCTCATTCTCCCTTGCCCCTTCATTCTTCGGCTCCCCTCTCCCCCTTTCCCCTCTAGGCTGTGCCCTTTCTCTCTCCCCCCTCCTTTTTCTGCTTGCCTCTTCCTCCCACCCTCTCCCTCCTTCCCCTCCTCCCTCCGCACTCACCCCTTACTCCCCACATCCTCTTCCTCTCCCCCTACCCTCTCTTCTCCCTCCCATCTCCTCTCTCAGTTTTTCCTCCCTCTTTCCCTTCCTCTCTCCCCACATTCTCTTCCTTTTCACTACCTCCCACATTCACTATCACCTCTCCCCCCTCTTTGCTCTCGTCCCCCTCTCGGCCATTTTGTGTGCCCTCTCCCCTTTCCTCCCCTTGTTGCTCCTTTGCATCCTCCTCCTTCCTCCACACTTGTTACGACGGTGTATTCTCTCTCTTTACTCTCCTCCCTCTCCCACTCCCTCCTTTCTCTCTTCTCCCCCCCTCTTTCTCTCTCTCTCTCTCTCTCTCTCTCTCTCTCTTTCTCTTTCACTTCTCTCTCCACACTCCCGCACTACTCTTTTTTCTCCCTGTAGTTTCTCTGCTTCCCTCCTGCATCCTTTTCACCCTCTCTCCCTCCCCCTCCCCCACCCCTCCCACACTCTCCCTGATTTCTCTTTGCTCTCTCGGTTCACCCTCTCCGCTTCCCCTTGTGCTTTCTTGCCTCCATCCTTCTATACCATCTTCTACCACCTATGATACCCCCTCATTCGCTATTTGCTCTCCTTCCCTGTTTGCGTGTGTGCTGGGTCCTTTCGTCCATCTTTCCCTTCTCTTGTTCCCTGGTTGCCTCTCGTTCTTGTTCTCCTCTTCCCCTAACCGTCTAATGCAATTCCTTGTATACACACCAACCACCATGGTTCATTGTGCCCCTTCCCAGCATGTTAGCTCCCCCATCGTCATTCGCTCCTTTCATCTCTTGCCCCTTGGTCTACAGCTAGTAGCGTCATGGCTGATCTTGGCTTCTGAGGTACCCTTGCTGCTATGGCTATAGAACGTGCAGTCCGTGAGTAGGTTTCCCCTCAGGATGTCTCCCCTCGCGCCTCGAGTCCTCCTTCCTCCGTTGATCTTGACCTTGTTGACGACTCCCTCGTCCTCTTTCCTCATTCTATTGCGGCGGTTGCCGTCACCGCGAATCTAGAGGTGCTCCCTGCCTCCTCTTTGCCACCACACTACCGTTCATCCCCCGCCGGAGCTTCTCACTTCCTTGTCTCCGCAGCTTTTGTTGACGTCCTTGCATTTCATCCCGTTGGTGCATTCTTTTCCATTCCCTCCGTCCACCCAATTGCCATTGTCGATCTTAAGGGTCTCGGCTATGAATCCTCCAATGGCCTTTTGCGCACTACTATCACACCTAGAGGCGTCATCGTTCCCGACAGTGCTTTTGCCCCCGGAGATGTCCTCGCTACTGGCCACATTGTTTCCCCTAGTGGTGCATTTGTTGTTAGCAATGGCATTGCCGCTGTTTGTGCCGTTGCCCTTAGTAGTGTCGTTTCACTTGTCGTTATTGTTGCCCTCGGCGCTGGTGTTGCCCCTGATGTTGCCGTCGCCCCTGCAATGACGTTGCCTCAATTGTTCTTGTAGCCTCTTGCTATCTTGCTTCCCCTGCCTGGGCCATCAATGCGTGCGGTGCTCTCCGTGCTGGTAGTGCCGTCCTACCCTGTTACGCTCTGCCCCCCAGTGGCGTCGCCCCAAAGTGGGGGATCCCTCATGTCGCACGCGATGTTCCTGTTGGCGCCCCTCCTCTTGGTGACCCAGTCGCTGCGCTTGCGTGCACCGAGGCTCACCTCGATGCCATGACCCTTGTAGTCGCCCTGCTTACCTGCCTTGGTCTCCACCCATCTCCTAATACAACGTTGCCTTTGACTATTGCACCCAAACACGTTTCGGGCACCTCGTTCTCCGATTGGTCCTCACGCTTTGTGTCACTCACATTCACGGCCTCCTAGAGCAGTACAACTCCTCTCCCTCCCTTTCCCTTTCTTAGACTCATCGTAGCGCTCTTGATTTCCACCTCCTTTACTCTGCTGCCCCTTTTGTCGCCCTTTGCCAGTTCAAACGGTTTGCACCCACCGGCGCTCTCCTCGCTAGTCCTCGTGAGGTAGGGACTGCACTTCTAACTCTTTACTCTTCTCACTCTCTTCGCCATGTTTGATCTCTCCTTGCGGATCTACGGGCTTCTCGTCGCCACCCTGACGAGTCCTTGTGTGCCTACCTGGGGTGTGAGGAGCTTCTTCAAAGCGAGCTTTTCATTGTGGGCGTCTCCTTGACAGATCAAGACTTTGTCACTTTTGTTGTCGTTGGTCTAGGTCTTTCCTTCTCCGCCGCTCTCACTTCTTTTCCCCTCACCCTTACCCTTCAGGTCGCGTACTAGACTCCCGGAGCTTTCGGGCCGGTGCTGCTAGAGGGGCACCGTTCCTTCAAGGTGTTTTCCCAGCCTGGCATCCCACCTATTGAGCGTGTCTTGTCCGATGCCCGACTCAGTTTCCCCCCCCTACGACGGCTCATGCCCTTGCTGTTCGTGCTATGCCTCACAGAGGTGGTGGTGGTGGTGGTGGCGGTGCCCGCTAATCCACGTGCTGCAACTACAAAGTTGTGGGTCAATGTCATGATACGTGCCCGCTTTCCCCAGCCCTTAGAGTTTGTGAGCGCATTATGCGTCATCGCACCCTCTTTTGTGGTCAAGTTTTTATTGCCCTTGGCAATCTTCCACCCGCTGTGGTCCTTAGCGCTCCTCCACTTGCCGCCCCTATCCTTCTACTGCCAACAGTTGCGAAATCCCCTCCCCTTATGAAGGATGTGATCATCGCTCTCATGCGGCATGTCTTGGTCGAGGGTGTGCTCGCCGGCCTGCCGCCTGCTGGTACGTCTCCTTTGTTCGATCTCCTTGTTGCCCTTTGTTTGACCTCCTTGTTGCCCTTGCGTCTTGTCCCAGTTCTCCTAGCGTACCCTTTCCTTACTCTTGCCTTGTGCCCCTCTCCTCTCGCACGACTACACATTGCCTCCTCTCTGGCACACTGTCTTGGCATCGTCTTGGGTGGTCGACGATGCCTTAACCCAGCACATGTGTCCCATTTTTGAGCTATTCACAGAGTTCGGTCCATTCTTTGCAATCACCTTGGTGTACATTGGTAATGGAGCCCCCCTTTTTGTGCTTTGTTTGGGCACTATTTTCCTCACCTCGTGGGTCGTCTCCATCACCTTGTCCTCCGTTCTCTTCGTTCTGGCTCTTGATTTTCCCCTTCTCTTTGTTTCAACTATCGACGTATGCGGTTTCCCACCAATTATGCTCTCAATCTTGTCGATGTCACAGATCGCGACGATGGCCACATCGTCCATTGAGGGCTTCGGCTACCCTGCGAGGCCTTGTACTAGGTTCTCGGCCCGCACTTCATCTCTACGCATGCGGCGCGGGAAATGTTTCTTGTCACTTCGTCTCGTTCGGTTCACTCGCATTTTCTTGATCGTTGCCTTCGCCATCTTCCCTCCCTTGCTGTGGCCTCCTTTCTTTGTACCCTCACTACCGATGGCTTGTTCGACCCCTCATTCTTGACCACGTGTGCTGTCGATTGCACCTTTTGTATTTTTTTTAAGATGCATCACCTTCCTTTTCCCTCCTCTCCCTCACGCGCATTTGCTCCTCTTGAGCACGTGCACGCCAACATCCTTGGTCCTTTCCTAGATGAGTTTGATGCTAAGAATTCCACATATGTTCTTAGCCTTATTGACGACTATTCTCCTTACACATGGATCTTTTTTCTTTACGCAAAGAGTGATGTTGCTTACACCATTTAATCGTAGAACGCGTCCGCGCAGAGAAAGAGTCGGCACTAAAAACAGCGCTTTCGGTCCGACTGCAATGGCAAGTTTTTTGGTGCCATATCATCGTTCGTTGACCGTGAGGGTGTGTTGCATGAGCTCTTTGCTCCCAATTCTCCATAGCGGAATGGGGTTAACGAGCGCTCGGACTGGACACTCTTTAAGGGCGCTCGCACGATTATGGGAGAGGCTGGCTTCCTTCACCGCGGCCACAACGTTTGTTTTGAGGCGACCCGTTATCGCACGTGGATTTGCAACTTGATTCTACTGAGCACACTCGCCCTCGACACCACAGTATTTCGTCTATTCTTTGGTCGTAATTCCGATTTAAGTCAGCCTATGGTTTGGGATACCATGGCTTCCGTCTACTTTGCTCCCTTTCCTTGGTCTTGGAAGCTCAATCCGCTAGGTCATCTCTACATCACCCCTGGGGTTACACCTCATTCTCGTGCACATGGTTTTTGGGACCTGGTTACCCATTGACTCATCAAGTGTTGTCGTGCTCGATTTTTCGAGCAGCTACCGTATGATGCCTTTCGTGCAGATTCTTGTCTCCCGCCCTTGTCCTTTGCCATGTCTTAGACCTCTGACAGCCTTGTGGTTGATGGTGCCCCATTTCTTTCTTCACCTTCCTCAGTGACCTTCCTTTGCCTCCTCCTTTTTCCACCCCCGCTTCTATTCCTTCTCTCGTGCCCGCTTCCGCCATTCTGCAACCGACCTCTTTCCCCCTCTCCAAGTTCCCCCTTCCTTCTTAACATCTTCCTCCGCCTCCCGTTTCATCTTCCTGCTCATCCTCTTCCTTCCGCATCCATCCCCACCTCCACGAGGGAGCCTCCTCCCAAGCCTGTTGCCTCTCTTTCCCCCCCACCTCCATCTCCTCCCTTGCTACCCCCTCGAACCACCATATGTCTCTCCCCTCCCTCCCCTCCTGCTCTCTCTTGTGCCGGCTCTTATCTCTATTCCCAGCTTCCCCCCCTCCCCTCCTCAATCCCTTCTGCTATGACCGCAACTCAGGTTGTAGGCTCCCCTCGTGCAACTTCTCCCACTCTCTATGTGGACCATGTATCCCTCTCCATTGAGGATGTCTCAGAGGACATCCATTCACGTGCGTCTTTTCCTATCGCTCTTGTGGGAGATCTCGTCCCCGTCGCGGTGACTTTGTCTCCATCATCCTCACCCCTTGTCGCCTCCTCATCCCAACCCTCACCGCTCACTCCTCTTGTCGACTTCCTCTCTTATGAGACTCTTCTCCCCTTCTTTCTCCCTCTTGGTCACTTTCGTCGCCCGCTCCCCTCCCTTGCCCAACTCCTCCTCTGATTGATTTCCCCCACTCGCCTGTCTCCAGCCCGACTTCTTTTCTTTGTGTTCCCACTCGACCCCACTTGTGAATGTGCACACATGCTATTTGAGCTCGTCCTTATGTCCCTCCTCTCTCTCCACTCTCCCCTCGCACAATGTTTTCTGCTCTTCCCATCCCTGCCTCTCTGTTACCTCATACAGTCTCAGACACCCCTCCTCCCTCCTCGCGTATTTATTTCCACACTTGCTCTCACACCGCTCACGCTTTTACCTGTACCTTTATCCCCCTCCTCATCATCCCCTTGCCTTCCTCCTTATCCCTTGTCTCTTTCTCATCACAAGTCTTTGCATCATCCCCTCCAATACGGGTCTCCGCTTTGCCTCTCCTTCCTTCTACCTTCATTCTATCTCCTTCCTCCTCTTCTCCCCTTGCTGGCCCACTCTATTCTGTTGTCGTGTCTTCACCCATTTCTCCCTTTCTCCATTCTCCTGCTCCTCTTGTTGTATCGTTGTTTGCGAGCCCTCCGCCTCCCACTAAACCACTCCCTCTCCCCTTTTCCCCTTCCCCGGCAGTCTCTAATCTTCTCCTTCCCTCCTCAACACTTCCCACCTCTACTATTGTGCTCCCTCCATCTTGCCCTCTGTTGTATTACACCTTCCATGTGGGTCATGCCTACGATCGTCACTTATTTCATCTTGAGATTTGTTATGCACTCGATGCCTGTAGTGACCATTGCTTTGTGGACACCCCGGCGTCTTCTACGCGTGCGCTCGTGGTCACATTTGTCCCACTCGCTTCCTCGTCTCCCTCTTCCATTGAGAAGTCTTGCCCCCTCACCCTCGCCAACACCCTTGCTCTTCTGGATGCTACTGCATGGCACGCGGCATGTGTGATAGAGCTTGCTGCCTTGGCTAAGCATGGTGTGCTCAAACTCGCTGACCTTCCTCGCAGTCGCACGGTTATTAAGGCCAAGTGGGTTCTACGTTGTAAGTTCAAATCCGCGGGTGTACACGATTGGTACAAGGCTTGGCTCACCATCAAGGGCAACTCCCAGGTTTCCGCCATAAACTTCACTGACACTTGCGCTTCTGTTGGTTGTTTTACGGCAATTCGCGTTGTCATTTGTCTCGCGGCCCATTATGAGTGGGAGCTTCACTAGATGGATGTGAACAATGCATTTCTCCACGGTCGTCTTATGGACGAGCATTACATGGTCCAGCTTCCAGGCTTCTCCATTGGTTTGTGACGAGTCTCCTACCTCCATCGCGTGCTCCTCATCACCTCTCCTTCGTCCAGCGTGATCTTGAAGGCGTAGATTCTCCTCTCCTTGGAGTTTCGCATGAAAGATCTTGGCCTTCCAAACATGTTCTTTGTGATGCAGATCTTGCGCCTTTTTGGTTGTCTATTGGTTAATGATGATTACTATGACAAGACTCTTACAGACCGCTTCACTTCTATTGTCGACCTCTCTCACCCTCTTGTTATTGTCTCCTCGCCCATGCCATCAGGAAACCAACTTGCCCTTTGTGTGGCTCACGATGTGGAGTGAGGCGCGCTTGAGTCCATCGTCATGCTTTAGTCCATCTTTAGTGCGTGTATGTACCTTGCTGGCACCACTCGCCTAGACAATGCCGACGTGGTGAACGTCTTGGCCGAGTATGCGTGCAAGCCTCGCATGGCTCACCTCCAAGTGATCGCGTATGACCTTTGCTACATCCTCGAATCTGCACGTGTCGACCTTGTCTTCCCCGCCGAGTGATGCTTGGCTCTCCAAACGAGCTACACCGAGAATGACTGTAACCGCGACGCAGACGCTCGTCGTCGAAGCAACTTCGTCTTCATCCTTGGCCTTGTTCCCATCTACTGGGAAAGCGAGAAGCAAGGTTGTGTCGCTCAACACTTGGGAGGCCGTGTACATGGCCTTGGGTGGTGTTGGCGCTTGGGCAATGTGGCTTCGTCTCCTTCTCAACGAGCTTCTTCTCCTCACCCTGGCTATGCCTCTCCACACAAGCAGTGAGAGTGGGTTGGCCATTGCAAGGATCGCTGATGTGCTTCATCATTGCACCAAGCATATCCATGTTGAGCACCACCATGTGCGCAATGTTTTGGCGGTAAGCAATGTCTCTGTGTGGTTCATCTATGCTGATATTTAGATTGCCAACTTCCTCACAAAGGCTTCCCACTAGCAAGCCTTTGCTTTGAATATCCCCTCTTTCTGTCTTTGGACCCTCCCCCTGATGGAGTAAGACTTCATTTCTTTCCATCTTCCAACTCCCCTTCCCTGTGTCATCTGGTCCTTTTTGCTCGATGATCGCTCATATGCCTCATATCTGCCCCTTCCCGAGCTCTGTGCTTCTCACCTCTGTGTGCACGTCTCTTGTAGGTTCTTCCACATCCAATACATCCGTCGTTGACATTGTGTCTCCCATCCGTCTATGCCCATTCTCCTTCCCTTCTGCTCCCTCTCTTCCCCCCTTGTTTCCCATTGGTTTCTCTGTTGTCGTGTGCCTCTAGGTAGTGGGGTGGAGGTACTTGATTCTCCCCTTTGGCACTCTCCCCGTCCTTCTTCTGTGCTTCGAGCTTGACGCTCATGGCCGCATGGCGCTCTTGGCTGGATGTGTCAACTGGGTGCTTCTAGTAGGGTGCCTCTTGATGGGTGCTTCTAGCGAGGTGCCTAGGTCGTGTGCTTCTGGTGGGATGTTCAATAAGAAGGCACTTTTGGACGGATACTACTCATGGGGTGCTTCCGGTGGACTGCTTAGGACAAGTTCCTCTAGTTGGGTGATTATGGCTGGATGTTGCAGACGCGTCCCTCCGGCCGGTTGTTTTAGCCGTGAGCTTATGGAGGGGTCCTCCTAACAAGATGCCTGATCTTGGGTCCTACGTTGCGATCCCTGTAGTAGGATAATCGGGATCGCTTTTGTCCGTCCATGCGATCCAGCTAGTTGGTCCTACCATTGACTTTTGGTGTTCCTCTACAACTTGTGATGTGGTGTTCAAGCTTTCTGTTTGAGGTGTCCACCCTTGGTTGCGCTATTGTGTTAAAGTATCAAATGTTTGTTGTACCTTTTGTTACAGATCCTAGTTAAGTCGTACTCTTTACATGTCCCATTTTCTTACAAGATGTATATCTCACTGTGTTGCTGCCTTTTAGGTTGTGCTTGACATTTACATGCACAACTTGCGTGCACTTTGTGTGGTTCGCCACACTCTATGGCGAACCAAGAGCTCGGGAGCGAGCGACCTGATTGGGCACCTGCTCGCCCTCTCCGTTCATTCATTCATTGCAAACACATTTGATCTTCTCACCTTGATCCTCTGTCATGACTAAGTCCCCCCTCCTCCATCCCCCCACACCACTCTGGAGAGCTCTCCCCCTCACATCTCTCGAGAGCCTCATCCCCCTCACAGCCGAGAGCTATAGTTGGCCTTGCGACTAACTCCTTTGACTCTCCCCCTCACAGGAGTCTAGTGCCACCGAACCCCACTCTACACCGACTGTATATGTATATGTATATGTATATGTATATGTATATGTATATGTATATGTATATGTATACGTATATGTATATGTA
>SZWC01018693.1:41804-50726 GCA_023375785.1 Penium margaritaceum | reverse complement strand
ATACCATACCATACCATACCATACCATACCATACCACACCATACCATACCATACCATACCATACCATACCATACCATACCATACCACACCATACCATACCATACCATACCATATCATACCATACCATACCATACCATACCCTACCATAATATATCATATCATACCATACCATACCATACCATACCATCTAATACCATTTCATACCATATCATACCACACCATACCATACCATACCATACCCTACTATTTCATACCATACCATACCATACCATACCATACCATACCATACCATACCATATCGTACCATACTATACCATACCATATCATACCATATCACATCAAACCACACCACACCACACCACGCCACACTACACCACAATACACCACACCATACCATAACTTTCATACCATACCATACCATCCCATTCCATACCATACCATACCATACCATACCATACCATACCATACCATACCATACCATACCACACCACACCATACCAAACCATACATAAATATACCATACAAAACCAAATCATACCATACTATACCATACCATACCATACCAAAACATAGTAGACCATACCATATAATATCATATCCTACCATACCATACCAACTATGCCACATCATACCATACCATATCATACCAAACCATACCATACCATATCATACCACACCATACCATCCCATACAATACCATACCATACCATACCATACCATACCATACCATACCATACCATACTATACCATACCATAGCATACCATACCATACCATACCATACCATACCATACCATACCATACCATATCATATGATACCATACCATACGTCACCGAACCAAACCATACCATACCATACCATACCATACCATATCATACCATAACATCCCATATCATACCATACCATACCATACCATACCATACTATACCATACCATACCAGACCATACCATATCATACCATGTTATGCCGTACCATACCTTATCATACCATATAATACCATATCATACCATACCATACCATACCATACCATACCATACCATACCATACCATACCATTCCATACCATATCATACCATATAATACCATATCATACCATACCATACCATACCATACCATACCATACCATACCATACCATACCATTCCATACCATATCATACAATTCTGTACCATACCACACCATAGCATACCATACCATACTGTACATACCATATCATACCATACAATACCATACCATAATAAACCATACCATACCCCACCATACACAACTCTATCATACCATACCATACCATACCAAACCATACCACATCATACCATATCATACTATACCATACCATACCATGCCATACCATACCATACCATACCATACCATACAATATCATACCATACCATACCATACCATTCTATACCATATCATACTATACCATACCATACCATACCATACCATACCATACCATACCATACCATACCATACCATACCATACCATACCATACCATACCATACCATATCATACCATACCATACCATACCATACCACACAAAACCATACCAAACTATACCATACCATACCATATCATAGGCTATCATACCATACCATATCATACCATACCATTGTGAAAATTAGCACTTCTCCAGGATCATAGGTGTCTCAGGAGATACAATAAATCGAGCAACTGTGACTGAAATGCACTGTGTTGTACACACTGCAAATGTACGTTGCAAAGAATCCCTTTCTGTTACACACTGACAATTTAACAGGTTACACAGAAGTCAGAGGTACACGGCTCGTCTTTTGAGCTTTCGAATAATATGATATACTTGCAAAATGGTGCAGTACAGACGAAGTAATCTACAAATGAAACTACTACCTATTTGTACTAGTCTAGTGACTAGGAAATACAAAGAGCAAGCAAAATAAACGAGCTTGGTCTGTCCGGTCCGCTTGTGTCTTCCTTGAGCGTCCCGGACGCCGGTCAGTGTCTCCAAGCACCGAGCGACCAAGGTTGGCGGATGCCCAGCGCCCTCGGTGCGATCCACAGACGAGATCGTCCTGATCTGCAGCAGGTCCTCTGCTCCCGTCGATCTTCTCGCTCGTCGGGTGAAGAGGAGCTCGTGCTCGCACTCTCGATCCCGCGACGGCTGCGATCGCTCCATCGTCTGCGTGATCCTCTCCGATCCATCGATCCATTGTTTATAAAGATCCCGCAGCTTTGTTCCCTCGATCCGATGTCTCGATCGAAGCCCGTCCATCTGCTCCGATCTTTGGTCCGTGTTTCCGCTGCTTCATCGCTTGCCACGTCAGCACCTTTTGTATCGAGAGGAGCTCACGCTCACACTCTCGTACTTGCACTTGGTCCTCACTGAGGCCATAACCTGTACTTCTGCAAATCACGCCAGAACTTAAGGTGGCCGTCCGCATTCTCCTCGTAAATCAATAGGAGGCTGCGGCAGGCCCTCGTACCGGGTTAGACTCCCGCATGATTGTAACTGACCCCGCCATCGGTAGAGTAGAGTCCAGTAGAGTAGAGTCCGGTAGAGTAGGCAGAGGGGTGGGGGAGAGAGTGGCGACCTCTCCCAGCCCTCTTGCCTTTTTAGCCCAAGTGCCCATGCCGAGCACAAAGTAGGACACTTGTGAGACAGTGACATAATCTATGTCACTTTTCTCCTTTTGTCCATATCTCCAGATCGAGCCATCCAAATTGGCTGAAATTTGGACAGTGGACAGCTGACGAGGAGATCTGTCCATTGGTTTCACCTGATCAGGAATCGACCTTGTAGTGATGAAGATCCAGATTTTCCAACATTCCCTCCCTTGAATGCCAAGCCCGAGAAGGGGTGACATTCAAGCAGAAAAGCAGGCGACGAAGAAGAGAATGAAGGCGAGACAGGGGCACGCACGTCCAAGAGATGCTTATCGACGGTGGAGATGAGACTTCCCCCCCCGGGTGGCCCAAGCCGATGCCAAACAAAATAGCAGAACAGGAGGCACCCGATGGACTTGATGTACCCAACTTGGGCCAATGCCTCGGCAGAGCCGTACGGCAGAGTGAGGGATGCCATCAGGAAACCTCCTGCCCGGACACATGTGGGATCGAAACCCCATACATGGCCGCGACCCGTGGTGAGCCAACATTGGCGGCCCACCATCGGTTTCTTGACTGGAAGAGGCGATCTGCGAGGTCAAGAATGAAACAGAAATGCGAAAAGAGAACGCGCGGCCCCAGGGAGGAGGAGGCGGACACCCGGAGTGTTGGCGCGTAGCGGGGAGTGAGCCGCACCCTTTGCGATTGTCGGGATGCAAGGATCGAACTGCGAGACAGCCCTGGGCGCGAAGAAGACACGAGAAAGGAGGGCAGAAGCCGTGCGAGAGAGCGGAGAGAGGTGCAGGCGCCACGCACGGCCACCGGGTCCAACGCGTCATATGGGGGATCCCGGGAGGCCATGCGGGGAGCGCTAAAGAGGGCAGAGCAAAGAGGAGAGGGGCGTGGCGGCCAACCGCAACCCGCGTCCGTGCCAACACCTCATGTGGGGGGCACGGAAGCGGGAGGGGAGAGCGGCATTGCCATCGGTCATCTTCGACCATCCCAACGCCTCATGCGGGGGGGACGGAAGAAGAGGACCCAGAGGATGTAGGTGCAGGGAGAGAGAGCAAGCCGAGGCGAGCACAGAGCGCAGCATGACGGTCGGCAGAAAGAGGCTTGGTGAAGATGTCAGCAGATTGCTGCTCGGTAGGAATGTAGAGCATGCGAACCTCACCGTCAGCAATGGCGTCACGGACGTAGTGATACTACCGGCGAACGTGTTTGGTGCGATCATGAAGAACGGGATCCTCGGAGAGAGCAATGGCACCTTCGTTGTCGCAGTTGATGGTGGTAGGTGCAAGTTGGTTGAAGCCAAGTTCAAAAGAAGCATGCAAAGCCAGACGGCTTCACGAGTGGCTTCACTCTCAGCGATGTATTTGGCTTCAGTGGAGGACAGAGCCACCACGGATTGCTTCGTTGAGCGCCAACTGACGGGGCCTCCATTGAGAATAAAGACGTAGCCAGATGTCGATCGACTGGTGGCGTGATCACCGGAGAGGTCCGCGTCGCAGAAGCCATGAAGAATGTTGTCAGCGGTGGAAGAGTACCAAATTCCAAGGTCGGCGGTGGAGCGCAAGTAGCGAACGCTTCGTTTGGCCGCAACGATGTGAGCGGTGGTGGTATTCTGGCAGCCTTGGCTGAGGATACCGAGAGCATAAGACAGATCAGGACGTGTGGCAACAAAGGCGTACATGAGGGAGCCCACCATGTTGGGGAAAACTTTGGCGTCGGCGGGAGCGAGAAGATCCGCCGGAACGGGGACTTTGGTGAGGCCGTGCTGGAGAGCCAAGGGTGAAGCCATAGGGTTGGCGTCACCAAGTTGAAACTTATCAGCGACACGTTGTGCATACGTGGCTTGATGGAGAACGATGTGACTGTCCTGCTGTTGGTGCACTTGAATGCCGAGATAATATTTCAAGGGAGCCATGTCGCTCATTTCAAAGCGCCGAGATAGCTGGTCCTTGAAAGCGGAGATGGTGTCTAGCGTGGGACCAAACAGGATGAGGTCATCGACATAGAGAATGATGCCGATGGTGTTGACTCCCGAGCGATAGTAGATCGAGTGGTCAGAATGAAGACAAGTCAGATTTTGTCCAAGGAAGAACTCATGAATCTTGAGATTCCATTGGCGTGGGGCCTGCTTGAGTCCGTAGAGGGAGCGTTTGAGACGACAGACGAGATGAGCCTTATTAGGTTCCACGAAGCCCTCGGGTTGTGTCATGTCGATAGTCTCATTCAGGTCCGCGCTGAGAAAGGCGCATTTGACATCCATCTGATGCAGAATCCAACCGTTAGCAGCAGCAAGAGACAGAATGACACGGATGGAGGAATACTTGGCCATTGGGGCAAAGGTATCACTGTAGTTGACGCCAAGAACCTGACTGTAACCACGGGCCACGAGGCGAGCTTTGTATCGTTCAGGCTCGCCAGCACTGTTGAGTTTTCTACGAAACACCCACTTGCAAGTAAGGACAGGTCGATCCGGTGGCTGTGGGACAAGATCCCATGTACCTTGTTTTTGAAGCTGATCAAATTCCTCTTGGCTGGCTTGGCGCCAGAGAGCCGCATCAGGTCAACGCATGGCATCCTTGCAGCTGATGGGGTCGATGACTTGAGTGATGAGAGCACTGTCATCTTCATCATTTGACGTGTGGAGCATGGCAAGTTGAAAATACGTTGGGGTAGTGCGGTTACGAGTGGAGCGACGGAGACCAGGGATGGCAGCAGACAGCAACGGAGCATCCGGTGCTGATGATGGAAGGGATTCTCCAGTGGTGTGTTCATGAGGATGTACTGGAGGAAGCACGTCAGCATGTTCATCGATGACAGGGTCAACGTTGAACTTCTGAATGGGCTCGGGAGCCGTATCCATAGGTATGGTGACGATGGGTGAAGTAGGGAGAATCCTGGTGTTGAGGAAGGTGGTTTCATCGAAGATGGGTTGTCGTGCACGGCCCACGGTTTGCATAGCAAGATCCCAAGCTCTGTAGATGTCGTTGTTGTCTTCATATCCAAGAAGGATGCAGGCCTTAGACCGCGGTTCCAACTTGGAGCGAAGTTCTCGGCGTAGCGAGACGTGAGCGGTGCAGCCAAAGATGCGAATGTGTTGCAGATGGGGTTTCGCACCGGTCCATGCTTCATATGGTGTATGAGTGGCGCTGGGAAGTTTGACTGTGGGCAGTCAGTTGGTAATGTAGGCTGTAGTGGAGAGAGCCTCCCCCCAAAAGACGGATGGTAGAGCAGCTGTGTGTAGCATTGTCCGAGCGCGTTCCAGAAGAGTCTGATTCATGCGCTCAGCCTTCCCGTTTTGTTGAGGCATGTAGGGAACGGTGCGTTGGTGTTGGATACCTTTCTGCTGGAAGAAAGAGTTGAGTGAGTGACAAATGAACTCACCACCGTTGTCAGTTTTGATTTTCTTCACGGTGAGGTTGGTTTCATTTTCAATCTGCCGTATCCAGGTCTTGATGATATCGGTGGCTTCGTTTTTGTAGCGGAGAAACTTGACCCAAACGAAGTGGCTGTAGTCATCGATGACGACCAGAAAGTAGTGCTTGTTTGACAAGGAACCTTCCTTGATGTAGCAGAGGTCCATGTGAAGCAGTTCCAGTTTTTGTGTTATCGTTGTAGTTGGATGAGCCTTGAATGGTTTTTGATGTTGTTTGCCTGTCAAACAGCCGCTGCATGGTGTTGTGTCGGAAGGCTTTGTAAGTCCAGATGGGAGATCATGAACCCATTGTTGTTGTGCCATGTTGTGTAGGGTGGTATAGTTGACGTGGGCAAGCCGGCGATGCCATAAGTCAGTTGTGGAAGTTGCAGAGGTGGGATGACGGCTGTCAGAAGAAACAGTTACCATAAATGCGACTTCTGGTTCATTTGTCAGCATAGCTGATGGTACCTCCTCTGAGTCGAGAATTGTCAGGTGACCAGTGCAAGTAGCAACGGCTGCTAGATTTCCTTTGGTGTCCAGAATCTTGCAGTTCTTGTCCAGATCAAAAATCACTCTGAAGCCGTTGTTGTTGATGCGTTCGACGGATAGGAGATTAGCCGCAAGTTCAGGGACGAATAAAACCTGGCTGAAGGTACGGGTCACTTGTTGTCCTTGAAGGGTAACAAGCACTCGCACTGTACCTTCACCGTAGGCCAGAATGAGTTGTCCATCACCCACACGAACTCCGCGAGGTTGTGCGTACTGGGTGTACGGGGTGAACCATTCCTTGCGACAGGTCATATGCTTGGTACATCCTGAGTCAACAATCCAGGCAAGGACTCCCGCAGCGAGTAGTTAGGCACAGTCAACAGAGCACATTGCCAGTTCTTCTAAGATGGGTTTTTCATGATTGATTGAGGAGTCAGAACTTGCCCCGCTTGAGTCTGAAGGGTGTTGTTCAAATTTGGTTGCGTCGGCTGTGAAAAAGTTTAGCTGGGGAATGGAGTCACTTTCCGGGTTTTGCTACATGTCGGCGGAATTGTGACCTGTAAAACCTGAGATGAGATGGGAAAAGTCAGCCAACATTGTTGAAAAGGCTGAGAGAAAAGCTGATGGTGTCTCATCTGTGAGAAGAGCATGCGGAGTGTTGCACGTTGGTGCATTGAATCGCGGTTGTTGCTTTGGACGAGTCGGACAGTCAAGTTGGATGTGCCACTTTTTGTTGCATTGCCAACAGATGCGATCCCCTGGGTGAACATAAGGTCTGGGAGCCTGTTGAGGGTATCTAGGTTGAGGTTGATACGTGGCTTGAGTACCTTGGTTTGTGCTGGGACGAATGTTCCCATAGGTCTTGTATTTCTTTGTTCGTCGATCTGGCCCTCCTTGATATTTGGCGTAAAGTCCGACTTCACCACCGTTTTCTTTGATGTAGGCATCTTCGTCAAGCATGAGAGCCTGGATTGCCTTCTTAATGGTCAGCACATGTTGCTTCGCGGCTGATGCCACTGCGGCCGTTACTGCTCCTGTTGCTGCTTGTACTGTAGCTGCTGCTGCGGGAACAACGTTCCCAATGGCGTCTAGAGCGCTCTTGACAGCAGACCCGATGAGTGCAACTTTTTCATCATCTTCCTGTCGATCGTTGTTGAAGGTTTTAAGGCGCTTCACTGTGTGTTGAAAACGTGTAGGAAGACTCTGAAATAAGGTCTGAACAAGCACTTTTTCAGAGATAACTTCACCCAAGGCTGTGATGCGACTGGAAAGATCTTTCAGATGACTGATATGATCCTCAAGCCGAGTATGTTCCTCCATTTTTTGAGTGTCAAACTCTTTGAGTAGATGATCCAGCTCATCGTCGCTGATCTTGTCATAACGTCGCTTGAGGGCTCGCCATGCAGTTCTCAAACAGAGGTCCACATTGTCGTCACGAATGAGAAATTTGAGCCGCTCTTCCAGTTGCATAGCCAGGATTGCAAAAGCTTGGTCGCACCTCCTCTTGTGACTGATTTTCTCCTCGGCAGAGGCATTAGCGTCCACAATGTCTGTAGGTGGGTCGGTAACCACCCCCCATAGTCCTTTGTTCATGAATACCATTTTCATGTTGAACGCAAAAGATTGATAGTCATCACCGTTGAAGATTGGTATCTTGAAATGATCATGATGGCCGCTTCCTGTGAGTAACGCCATGGCGACGAGTGCTCCTGGTGAAGGCACCTCCTGCTCTGATACCAAATGTGAAAATTAGCACTTCTCCAGGATCATAGGTGTCTCAGGAGATACAATAAATCGAGCAACTGTGACTGAAATGCACTATGTTGTGCACACTGCAACTGTACGTTGCAAAGAATCCCTTTCTGTTACACACTGACGATTCAAGAGGTTACACAGAAGTCAGAGGTACACGGCTCATCTCTTGAGCTTTCCAATGATATGCTATACTTACAAAATGGTGCAGTACAGACGAAGCAATCTACAAATGAAACTACTACCTATTTGTACTAGTCTAGTAACTAGGAAATACAAAGAGCAAGCAAAATGCACGAGCTTGGTTTGTCCGGTCCGCTTGTGTCTTCCTTGAGCGTCCCGGACGCCGGTCGGTGTCCCCAGGCACCGAGCGACCGAGGTTGGTGGATGCCCAGCGCCCTCGGTGCGATCCACGGACGAGATCGTCCTGATCTGCAGCAGGTCCTCTGCTGCCGTCAATCTTCTTGCTCGTCGGGTGAAGAGGAGCTCGTGCTCGCACTCTCGATCCCGCGACGGTTGCGATCGCTCCATCGTCTGCGTGATCCTCTCCGATCCATTGATCCATTGTTTATAAAGATCCCGCAGCTCTGTTCCCTCGATCCGATGTCTCGATCGAAGCCCGTCCATCTGCTCCGATCTTCGGTCCGTGTTTCCGCTGCTTCATCGCTTGCCACG